>JANAVB010040419.1:3111313-3228442 GCA_029216955.1 Iris pallida | reverse complement strand
GGTAGTAGATTGCTTGCTCGTAGCCTGCATCGCTGTTTTGAGCCAGTAAAGCGCCGAGGGAATGATCCATGGCACGGACGTAGAGGAGGAATGGTTTGCCGGCGACAGGTGCCACTAGGACTGGCGGGCTTGTCAAGTAAGCCTTGATGTCGTCGAAAGCCTTTTGGCACTCCTCTGTCCAGACGTAAGAGACTCCCTTCTTCATGAGCTGAGTAAAGGGTTGACATTTACCGGAGAGGTTTGCTATGAACCTCCGGATGTATGCCAGACGTCCCTGTAAGCCCCGAAGTTCTCGAAGGTTCTTCGGAGGGTCCATGTTGAGGATGGCTTTAGTCTTCTCGGGATCGACATGAATGCCTTTTGCCGTGATGACAAAGCCCAAGAATTTGCCGCTAGAAACCCCCAGGAAGGATTTAGCGGGGTTCATTTTGAGTTGATGTGCCCGCATGAGATCAAAGACCGTCCTCAGGTCCTGTAGGTGATCTCTTTTGAGGCGGCTCTTGACTGCGATGTCGTCAACATAACACTCAACTGTCTTGCGAAGATGTTGACGGAAGATGGTACTCATCGCTCGTTGGTATGTTGCACCGCTATTCTTCAAGCCGAAGGGCATTACTGTGTAGCAGAAAACACCTTTCGGAGTCCTGAATGACGTGTGTTTTGCGTCATCGGGGAACATCTTGATTTGATTGTAGCCTGAATACCCGTCCATGAAGGACATGCGTTCAAAGCCACATGTGTTGTCGATCATTACATCGGTGATTGGGAGCGGGAATTCATCCTTCGGGCAAGCAGAGTTGAGATCCCTGAAGTCGATACAGACTCGTATCTTCCCAGTTCTTCTTGGTGACAGGGACGACGTTGGCTACCCAGTCCGGGTGTTGTTCCTCACGGATGAAGCCACTGGTCAAGAGCTTGTCCACCTCCTGATCGATGGCATTCATGATGTCCGGGCGAAGCGTCGCTGTTGTTGTTTGATAGGTTTGGCATCTGGTAAGATGTTCAACCTATGCATCGCGATCTGTGGATCGAGACCCGGCATGTCTTCGTAGCTCCAGGCGAAGACGTCAATATACTCTTAGCCAGTTGGACTAAAGATTCTCGGTCTTCTCCTTCCAAGCTTTTGCTGATAAAGATGGGTTTAGAAGAAGACCCATCCCCGAGGTCGATCTGCTCGACTTCGTCTTCGGTGGGAGGTTCTCGTAACTCAAAACGAGACTCCCATTGTTCTCCTAGGCGTTGAGCCCAGGGTTCCTCTTCGAAGGGTTCCGGCGGTTGGTCTTCGCCTTCATCTTTCTGAGGTTGCGCCGATGTCATGTTAGCTGACAGCACTTTCCTGAAGACTGATCCGATACTGGTATCGGAATCCCACGTCGATGCTTCAGACGAGTGGGAATGTTCTATGTCTTCTGCGTCTGAACTCTCTGGAGTTGATGGCGGCGTGACATAGCCTAACCCCCGTCGAGTCCGATTATAGTAATCCTGTGGCTTTCCATTGGGCATCGAAAGCTGGACAGGGAGATGCCGATCCTTGCCGTAGTTTAGGCCTTTATTGCTTTTCAGGTCGTAGCCCATCTTTTGGATGATGCGCTTTGCCGTATCCGTGTACCGATAGACTTGTACTCTGCCGGTATCAGGTTCGGGCTCGATTGACGGGAGGTCCTGATGACGCTCGACTTTGCCCGAGATGATGGTGCCTTCGTCTCGGCTTCGTGGAGGGATTATGAAGACTCCTTGAGACGGGACCACTCGATTATGGTGGACGGTCGTTATTTGTGTTTGCAACGACCGTAGAGCGTTATCTAATGTATACATGGCATTCCAGTGTGGAAGACATGAATAATTGAAAGACACTCTATTATTGATAAAGTACGAGATTTTATCCCGTGGGATTACATTGTCTAAGGAGGGTGCGTCTACATCAGCAGAGATATATTCGCCAAGCTCCTCATCTGTAAGCACTGGGGCCGGATCATGGAGAGTCCTCCACCGCTCTGACTTTGGGGTCTGAGAGGGTTATGTGAGCCCTCTCCGGCATTTTGGATGACTGCGGCGGCTTGCCTTTAAGACGCACCTTGAGAGGTGCCTCGGTTGCGCCTCCGATGAGTGGCAGCCTTCCCTTGTAATTTTACCACCAGGGGAGCCGCTGTTTGAGGTGGCTTTCCCTTGAGGCGTATCTTCAGGGGAGCTTCGTGAGTCGGTGCTTTTCCTGATAGCTTGATGCTCATTGGAGGCGCCTTCTGGGGAGGCTTGCCCTTCAATCGGATTTTCAAGGGGGCGTCGGGAGTCATTTCGGGCTCCAAGTCCGGCTCTGTTGCCGTCTCTGCTTCATCATCGGCGTCGTTGGCTTCCTCCTCGTCAAGTGGCTTGTACAAGTCGGAATCGGTGAAGTAGGCCTCAATCCCTTTGAAGGGATCGATATCTGCAAACTCCGTCCGGATGACGCCGTTGGTGGATACATATTTCATGCATTGGTGGAGCGTGGAGGGCACCACCATGTACTCATGTAACCATGGTCGTCCGAGTAAGATGTTGTAGTTGACCTCGGCATCCACCACATAACAAGTCACCTCAGTTTTGAGGCTGCCGATGTGACACTTCAGCCGGATCTTGCCCAGTGGCTCGCTCTTGCTAGCGTTGAAGCCACTGATGGTCGTATTGGAGGGCGCCAGCCGGTACATTGGGATCCCCAGCTTTGATAGCAGCGCCTTTGGAATGATGCTTAGGGAAGACCCCGGATCGATCTGAATCCTGCTCACCTTTACCGAACCGATGTACCCTGTGTAATACAACGGTCGGTTATGTCGGTGATGCTTGAGCAGCATGTCTTGTTGGGTGAAAGTTATGTTTGGGATAACTTCATCCGCACAATGACAGTGTGCACAAGTAGTTGGGAGGTCTTCAGGCTGCTTGATTTGACTGAGAAAGGATTCGGCATCCTTCAGAGCTTCGCAGAGAGCTTCTCGGGAGTCCTTGGAGAGACGCAGGAGCTCGAACAAAGACAAGCGTGCAGGAGTACTGGCCAGTTGTGCCAGAATGTCAAAATTGTGGGGCTTGGCTAGCCCCGAAGCATTTTCTTTCCGCAGAGGTCTGTCGAAACGGGCCTCCACTTGCTTTTGTTTATTGGCTGCTGAGGGCTTGGATGGACCCTCCTCAGGGATGGTGCCAGGAGGCACCACTTCGGCGGCAGCTTCACCGGGCTGGGAGTTCTGTTGTGCACGCGTCTGCACAGGAAGCGCCTCTTCCGTTGAAGAAGAGACCGTGCGGCAAGACTTGATCTTCCTGCCTTTTGCTTTGGAGGTAGGGCGTACCTCCGGTTGAGTTACCTCGGAGACGAGGTCGGGGTGAACCCAGAGGACCTCTCCTCGAGATGTGGTGAGTGGGACAAGTCCACTCACATTGTCACGGGTGGGTGGCAAGTTCACCACCTCCATTGTCGCCTTAGGGATGGGGACGACGCCATCTTGTGTGGTAGTCGGCGGCAAGGTGCCGAACTGAAGTGACACCACATTAGCTGACACCGTCTTCTCTTCGTAGTCGACGGAGATTACATCCGCATTGATCATGCGCTGGATGTAATTTTTGAGGACGTAGCAGTCCTTGGTCGGGTGTCCGACAAACCGATGGTAGTGACAGTACCTCGGGTTATCCACTTTCCTGACTTCATCGGGCCGCTTCGGGTCCGGAAGCTTGATCTTGTCACCCTGCTTCAGTATCTCAAAGAGTTGCAGGGTGTCGTCATCATTGAATGAATAAACCTCCTTGGGTCTCGGTGCCAGTGGAGGCTTTTGAGTAGGCACAGATGCGCCCTTCGAGGCATTAACAGTCAATGCCTGTTTCCCCTTTGTTTCTCGTCCGGAGTTGTTGATTGCGGACTTTTTCCCCTTATCGTCAAAGGCGGGGAAGCTAACACCCAGAAGACGTGCATTGGCCGCCTTCTTCTCTGCAGCTTCAGCTTCGATGATTAGGGAGCTCCAGTCGGGAGGGAAGAGTAGAGTTAAGCCAGAGCTTTACTGCAGGCAGCATGTTCATACTGCAAGCGGAGAGAAGCGCATGCTCTGGCATGCCTGGAGGTAGCCTGAAGCAGGCCTGACGGAAGCGTTCGATGAATGCCCGAACCGTTTCCTTGTCCTTCTGGCGTATTTCAATGAGAGACGCCATCGTCATGTCCTTCCCACCGTCGTAGAAGCGGTCGAGGAAGAGGCGTGTCAGGTCGTCGAAGGACGATATGGAATTATCGGGGAGGCTGCAGTACCAGTCATACGCCACCCCTTTCAGGGCCCCAACAAAGATGCTGGTGAGGAGCGCGTCCTCTTCGGAAGATGCCCTGTCTGCGACTGGAAGTACGTCAGGTACCGTCGTGGAGAGTCCTTCCCGTCATACGGCGTGAGTGTTTGTGGTTTATACTTTGGGGGATAAACCACCTTGTTCCACTCAAGGGGATAAGGCTGGGGAATGTCCATCTTCTGGCGCTCCTCCTGCCTGTTCTTGGACTCGAAGCGCTCCCGCAGATCTTTGATCATTTTGACCACGTCCTCCGTGGAGCTAGGAGTCGGGGAAGGAGGTACCACCTGGAGTGGAGCATTTGAGGGCTCCGACGTCCGGGGTGCTTCTGTGTCTGAGGGTGTCCGTTGGAGGGGCACACTCGACTCTCCATTGGCTCCTGGGTCGGGACCATTTGAAGGTGTCCTGATCAAGGCCGACCGCATCTCAAACACTGCTTGAGTCAGTGCTTGCATTGAGGCAGAGAGGGTTTTGAGTCCTCCCTCTAGCGAGTCTATGCGCTGGACAATGTCCTGTGGCGGCGCATCAGTCTCAAGATCACCCCCGGTCATGTATACTGTCATGACACGGCCGGAAGTGGATGGATTAGTTGAGGCTTCGTTCTCAGCCTCGCTCTCATGTGGGGGAGTCACTTCTCCTGGTGTTTGGCCACCCCCAGCCACATTCTGGAGTTCGTCTTCGACAGGCGCATCTACAAGGGCCTGACTGCCCTCAGCTCTGTCTTGAAGGGCCTCTTCGTTTCCAGCACTACCCCCGGCGGTGTCCTGGAGGACATCGTCATTTTGAGGGGCTTCAGGGAGGCCATCTTCGCCTTGATGAAGATCCGCCGCAGCTGTGCTTTGGACATCTTCGTCTTCGGAAGGAGGCTCGACAAGGGTCTGGCTACCCCCAGCTTCCTCCAAGAACTTCTTCCTCGACCGAGTGCCTTCGAACACTCCAGAGGTCGAGACAGCTGCCTTGGTTTTCCTCGGCTGGCTTTTGGATGAAGACGAGGAATTGGCAGTCGTCTTCCGGACAGATGAGGAGTTGGAGATCACGTTGCATGAAGCAACCTTTAGCTCCTCTTCTGCTGACACCTTCGTCCCAAGGCGATGTCGGAGGGGTGTCGATGATTGTAGCCGCTGGAAGACCGACTGCTTTGGCGGTACTGCCGTCTTGCAACAGCAGTTGATGGTGACCACTGCACAAGTGTGCCCCGTGAGAGGCGCATCGTGCTTGTTGGTCAACTCTCCTGACCGGCGCTTGTGAGTGATCACGTTGCGCAGGTCGTTGGAGGAGAGTGCTACCCTCACACCCCTCTCAGGCGCATGGCAGGGCCAAGCGTCGGGGTGGTCGGGTGAGTGCTGCGCCCCCTGATCTAATACCAAGCAGGCATCACGATCAGTAGTGGAAGAACCACAGCATTTGAAGTGACTTGAACGGACCTCAAACGCACAACCAGAGGAGGCGCAGGAGTTCAAGACCACTGAGTTTGCCGCTCTCGGCTTGGTTGTGCACGCAGTGAATGCGCCCAAACGAGATGAGGACTTTGAAGGTCGACTCGTTGTTGGTGCAGAAGCACTTGAGTCAACCTTGTACAGCTTGCCATCGGCAGCGCGCGTGATTGTAAGCACGTACCTCTGGCCGGCTGCTGGCATAGCACGTTTGTGGCGCATGGCCCGTGCCGTCTTGGATTTCTTCGTACCAGCCCGCTGGGGCGCATAGTACTCATCATCCAAATTCTCCTCGCCATTACAGCGAGTGAGTCTGTCAAAGACAGAGGCTCTTTGTGGCACATCAAAAGTGATGTGCGGGGCATTGGCTGCGCCCCTGCTCCGTCGACGTATCTTCCTCGCCTGAGAGGAAGATGGCTGAGGAACGTGGTCAGCCGCATGCTTCCCCGAGAGATGCGCTGCATCAGCGGGCGCACCTTGACTGCTGAGGACGTCAGCAGGAAGGGAAGGCTGGACGGGCGCATCCCCTTCAACGGTGGTGCCCGAGGCGTCGACTTTGCGCACCCAGACTGCGCGGGTCTTCTTCGGCTTCGACAGCCGCTTCGAAGGACTCGCACTTCCTTCAGAAATGAACTCCTCGTACGCCTGTTGATTGAGGCGCACTACCAGCGTCTTGTGGGAGGAGCCCACCTTCACGTCGTCGGCCTGTGACACAACCTTCTCGGTAGAGAAGAAAGAAGTCCCCAGCAGAGTCGCCAGCTTGTTTGCCATTAAAATTGTTTGATTGAAAACTTTAATACAAACAGAACAGTGTTACAATGTAGGACTTAGATGTAGTCCTAGGAGTACACTTTTGTTTAAGCTGGGTCCTTAGTGCCAATGGAGCGAGTGGTAATGCGTTGACTCCGTTGACCGGCTGACGACGGTTATCGGTTCTCTGAAGGTGTTGATTGCTCTGGGTGCTGGAGCTTGCTGAGAGGAGGAAGACGTTGAGTGTCTAGAACTGCCTCTCCGGTGATTCTCTGTTGTGGATTCTCTCTGTATTGTGAGTCCCCTGTGTGTGAAGGAGATGATCCTTCTATTTATAGTTTTGCAGGCTGGCTGCTCATGCGCGCATGCAGGATGCGCCGGTGTGGGGATGCCACGTGGAGGTTGCTGATGGAGGCGCACGGATGCTGCGCCCTGATCGAGGGGGAGAACTCTTCATACTGCTGTTGTGAGCCGGCACGTAGCAGAGAGAAGATCTTTCCGTTGCTGAAATCTTGGATGAGTTGAGTCAAAGGACACGTGTCGTCGACTCATGGTTCGAAGATCTCGGATTTGGTGGAGAGGAGTGATCTGGTGGGCTGCGCCTTGGATTGGGCGCAGGAGGAGGCTGCGGCTCATAACCTTTAGGAGTTACAAACCATTTGGGGCGCATGGCTTTTGAGGCGCATGCAGGCGACTTTTCTTCTGTCTTTCGGGATCAGAGAGCAGTCTGAGGCGCATGGCTTTTGAGGCGCATGCTGATTTGGACGCATGGCCGTAGAGGCGCATGCGGATGGTGGAGTGGTCACGTGGCAGTAGCCGTCGAAATAAAGTCATGATGATGCTGACGTTGTCGACGCTTCGTTTTCTGAACTGTTCAGACTTTGGGAGGCGTGCTGCCAACTCTGTCAGTTTAGCATTTAATGTTGGTGACGTTCGATGGACAGCTGAGTGGGCGCGTCGGTTGGCATTCCACTCGGTATGGAGATGTGTGGGGGCGCACCCTCTGTAATGCGCCGAGTACTGTAGGGCGCGTCTGTGTGATACGCCTGATACCGAAGGGCGCGTCCGTGTGATGCGCTGTCTAGCTGGCGCATCGGACATGTCTTTTAATGATGCGGCTATCTCGCTCTTCGAGTGCTATAAATAGCCGTTTGGCTGAATTCGAGGCGTCCGGTTCATCCATTTAATGTAAATTCATTGCACGGAATTCGGAGAGCCATCCACTTGGCGCGTGGGTTTAAGCTGCCCGGCCTATAAATAGTGGCATGGAGAGAAGGTTTGCTTCTCATTCCCTCACGTACTTCCAATATGAACTTGAACATGCGGGTGCATTCTGTTGACGAAGTGCTCCCGAGGGTGAAGATGAGACGCTGTGTTGTCTTCGATGCACTTGAAGGTGACTGTTACATCCAAAAGACCGAGTCGAGGGCTTTCGAGGCAGGCGGAAGGTGCCTGTTGCATCCAAAGAAGGGATGCTCAGGCCTTGTCTCCGTTATTCCGGAAGAGCCGTAGATCGGAATGGCGGTGCTAGGCTTTCTCTTCCTTCAAAGTGGGTGTCGCCCACTCTGGTTGTGTTGAGAGCTTCCTTGTGCCATGATTTCGATTACGGTCTTCCTTGGGCTTTGGAGACTCTTTCGAAGTCTTCTCTGGCCACAGCTTTACCGTGCTCCTCTCTTCCTTGGTTCCAGCCAGAGGGTTAAATGCTTTGTGGAAGCACTTATCCGGTGATCCTGGCTGGAAGAGCGGCGCATAACTGGGCTCTGCTCGGCCAGGTGAGCCTGGCTGGAAGAATTTGGCTGAAAGGATGCACATAGCTGGGCTGGATGCACATAACTGAGCTGCTGAAGAGATGGCGGGATGCGCCTGGATGGAGGCGCATAGTATCTGCTGCGCCTCACTGGTGGCGCATGGTAATGCTGCGCCTATCTGGAGACACATGGTGGCCGCTGCGCTTATCTGAAGGCGCATGGTGGCCGCTGGCTGTAGACTTAGGATCTTTCCTTTGTAGAAATTCTCCTTTGTACAACCTTTTCTAGACATGTAATAGACTTTTATATATAAAATAAAAAGTCCTTCTTCAAATGTCTATACTTATTGACTTTGCTGTGAAGTTCTTCGTCTGAGTTCTAGCGCATGTAGTGTCTGGCGCATGGGCTTTCTGGTTGTGAAATTCCATGCTTCTACAGCTACCAGATCCACTTTCAAGTCAATAAACGCAGTATGTACTACTAGACCTCTACAATTGCTTCATATGGACTTATTTGGTCCTAGCAGAGTTGCTAGCCTCGGAGGTAAACTTTATGCTTTCGTAATTGTAGATGATTTCTCTAGATACACGTGGGTATATTTCTTGACACGCAAGAATGATGCATTATCCGAATTTGTCACCTTTTGTAAGAAAGTACAGAATGAAAAAGGTTACATGATCACTCGTATAAGAAGCGATCATGGTGGCGAATTCGAGAATGCTGATTTTGAGCAATTTTGTGACACATACGGTTTTATTCATGAGTTCTCCTGCCCTAGGACTCCACAACAAAATGGAGTTGTGGAACGTAAGAACAGAACTCTAACCGAAATGGCCAGAGTGATGTTAAACCAGTTTAGTCTACCCAAATATTTCTGGGCTGAAGCAGTCAACACAACTTGCTTTGTTCTCAATAGAGTTCTAATTCGACCCAAATCGAAGAAGACTCCATTTAAGTTATGGTTTGATAGAACTCCTTCAGTTTCATACTTTAGAATTTTTGGTTGTAAATGTTTTATTCTTAACACAAAAGACAATTTGGGAAAATTTGATGAAAAGGCCGATGAAGGTATATTTTTAGGTTATGCGGCCAAGAGCAAAGGATACAGAGTCTTCAACAAACGTACCATGATCATCGAAGAGTCAATCAATGTCACCTTTGATGAATTAAATCAAATGACGATTGATGACAATGACGAAGATACATCTGTACCAAGCTCAACTCCAGCTGATTCTCAACCAAGCTCTGCATTAGCTGAACCTCCTAGAGAAGATCCAGGAACCAGCTACCTTCAGAATGAAGCAAAAAGGTTGAAATTTACAGCAAATCATCCAAAAGATTTGGTAATTGGTGATATTACCAAGGGAGTAAGTACTCGTACATCCTGTAGAGATATTGTTTCTAGTGTTGCATTTATTTCACAGCTAGAACCCAAAACTATTGATGAAGCATGTAGTGATAGTTTTTGGATAGATGCTATGCAAGAGAAATTAAACCAATTTGAACGGAATTAAGTTTGGGAACTTGTTCCCAGGCCTGTTGATCATCCGGTCATTGGCACCCGTTGGGTATTCCGAAACAAACTGAATGAGAATGGTTTAGTGACTCGTAATAAGGTTCGACTCGTAGCTCAAGGATACAATCAAGAAGAAGGTATCGACTACGATGAGACTTATGCCCCAGTTGCGAGATTAGAATCCATTCGTATGTTATGTGCATTTGCATATTTTCATGATTTCAAACTTTTTTAAATGGATGTGAAGAGTGCTTTTTTAAATGGTTTTATAAAAGAAGAAGTTTTTGTAGCACAACCTCCAGGTTTCACGAATTTCAAAAACCCAGATCATGTTTTCAAGTTGAAGAAAGCTCTATACGGTTTAAAACAAGCCCCTCGTGCTTGGTATGATCGTCTAAGCTCTTTTCTACTTGATAACGGTTTTTCAAAAGGGAAGGTTGACACTACACTTTTTATTAAATCTTTTAATGGCAAGCTGCTTTTAATTTAAATCTATGTTGATGATATTATATTTGGATCTACTGATCAATCTCTGTGTCAAGAATTTTCTAAGTGTATGCAGAATGAGTTTGAGATGAGCATGATGGGAGAGCTGAAATTCTTTCTCGGATTGCAAATCAAACAAACTGATAATGGGACATTCATAAATCAAGCCAAGTACACAAAAGACTTGCTAAAGAAGTTCGATCTGGACAATGTCAAACCTATTGGCACTCCAATGGCAACTTCAACAAAACTTGATTCAGATGAACAAGGCAAGCCAGTCGACACACGTAAGTATTGAGGTATGATTGGTAGTTTACTTTATTTAACTGCTAGTCGTTCAGATATAATGTTTAGTGTTTGCCTGTGTGCACGTTTTCAAGCTAACCCAAAGGAATCACATCTGTCCGCAGTTAAGCGTATCTTTCGATACCTTAAAGGCACTTCTTCTGTTGGCTTGTGGTATCCCAAAACTAAGTCCTTTGACCTTATTGGTTATTCGGATGCAGATTTTGCTGGATGCAAAGTTGATAGAAAAAGTACAAGTGGCACATGTCATTTCTTAGGTAAAGCTTTAGTCTCTTAGTTTAGTAAAAAGCAAAATTCTGTAGCCCTATCAACAACAGAGGCTGAGTACATCGCCGCAGGACGTTGTTACGCTCAGATTTTGTGGATGAAACAAACCCTAGAAGACTATAATTTATTTTACACACATATTCCCATTTTCTGTGATAACACGAGCACTATTAATTTGACTAAGAATCCAGTATGTTACTCTCGTACTAAACATATCGAGATTAGACATCATTTTCTTAGAGATCATCATCAAAATGGAGATATAAACCTTGTGTACATAGATACTGAAAATCAATTAGCTGACATCTTCACTAAACCTCTAGTGGAAGATCGTTTCAATTATTTATGTCGAGAATTAGGAATTTTGGACGTCAATAATATTAATTGATTTTGTTTTATGATTATATCTCAATATGCAAAAACTGTGTTAGAGACAAGCCAATAAAGAGTCTGCCTGTCACCACAACTACGGTTGAAGCGAAGCGGTATTTAAGAGTTCCCTGGTGAACCTCCGCCAGCTGGGACAGTACTCCTACAGCTAATCTGAGACAGTCGTTGTGTAAAGACATTTAATTCATAAAATATTATTAATTATGTTATTTGAAGGCTAAAATAACTAATCTTTGAATTAAATATTTGAAATAAGACAATGAAAAAGAAGTGGCAAAAATCAACTTTGAAGAACCCTAGGCGAATTCGGCCAGAGCTCTGACCGAATTCGGCCCGAGTTCGGTTGAGGGTATCTGTGTATATATCCAGAACCCGAGAGCTTTTTCTCTTTCATTGCTTCCAAATTAATTCAAACAGCAGCAACAGCCGACCCGAGCCATCAAACCCTAGTTCTTCACAAATCTTTTTCTTCCAATCTACTTGGTGAAATCTCTCCAAAATTTGGAATCGTGCGGAGATCGACATTCTCTACAACATATCCTAATTTCGTGAGGTATAACTCCCTCTTTCTCTACCTTTCAATTTGTGCTCTTTATTTCAATGGCACCTAAATTTAATCCATTCAAGAGAAAGAAGAAGACCACTCCTAGTGAGGAAGGGTCGTCTTCGAATCCACACACGGATTCACTCTTTTCGCCGATCCAAACGAGCGACGGCGCTTTCGATGGGTTTTTCTTCCAAACCCTCGACCAAGCCCTATTATGGTACAGTGATTTTTCCACCCGATCCATATACGGTGGCGCTTCGATCAAATGGACGGTATTTCCCGATCATCGTCACTTGTTTGAGGCATTAGGGTTACACCTATTTGTTAAACTGTGCTTCCCGATAGCTACTAATGCCATTCGTTTATTCTATTGCAATCTCGTAGTTAACACTTTTGTTGTGAGCACACATGTTGGAGGCATCGACATCGAGTTCGATGATGCCCTCCTAGCGGAGATTCTTGGTATTCCCAATGAAGGTGAACCGCTAGTAGACATCACGGAATTCGATTTTCCCGAAGGCACGACACTCACTAGTTTCAAAGCGGAACTCTGTGCTCCTGACAGAGTACGCTCTGGAAAGTTCAAGGCTAACAACCTGAAGTTGTTCAACTACGAATTGTATCGCATCATCTACTCTACTATCCTTCCTAAATCCACTTCCAAAGATGATGTGACCTCACTTGAGCTGTCCGCCATGTACCATATTCTTAAGGGGATTCCTTTTTCCACCCCTAAGACTATCATTCAGATGATGGGACGATGTCGTGCTAGAGATCGAAATCTCTCTTATGCGATGATTCTCCCTCGTATCTTTCAGCGATTTGAGATCGATCTATCGACTTGTACTCAGGACTCTGAGCCCAAGTTTCTTCAGCTATCTCGTCGCAGCCGGACTGCTTCAGCTCCACCTACTGCTCCTCCTACTGCACCTCCTCCACCACCTCATCAGTATGCCATGACATTTGAGGGCATACATCAGCACTTATCTGCTTTGCACGTCTCGTTGACGGACATGGCTCGCGAGCGTGAGTTCCGCGACGTCACCCGTTACCAGGCGATGGCAAACTCCTTGGCCGATCTGCGTTTTGCCCAGACTGGTCACTCTGCCGCCTCCATCCCTCGAGATCCAGCTTTTTCGGGATACCGCTGTGAGGATGAGGCTGTCCATGCCTACTTCCAGCCAGGTAACGCCTATGATTGGTATCGTGCACCTCATGACTACGTTGGTGAGTTCTATGCTGGCGCCCCTACTCATCCTTCTGGCGCTGGTACCTCTGGTGCTGGTCCTTCCGGTCATGCTGGCCAAGCTGCTGATGATGATGATGACGAGGATAGTGATGAGGAGATGTGATTTGATTTTTTAGTGACATTCTATTGTATACTTGGAAATGCTCCAACATTCCAAGTTTTTATCAGTATTTCTTTTTATCAGTACTTTTGATATTTATCAGCACTTTGTAGTATGCTTTCAGTACTTTTTCATGGACATGCTTATGGTGTTTCGTTTATGATATTTCAGTTTCTTTCAGCACTTTGTTTTAAGCACTATCTCTTTATACTGCTTCTTCATTACAAACTGTCTGTGAAATAGCATGCCTGAGATTTCTTTTATGTTTTTGAAACAATAGCATGCCTGTGATAATATTCTTTAGAGACAATAGCATGCATGTGATGATAATTTGTAGAAACTTTACATGCCTGTGATGATGTATATCTACTCTTTATGTTTTATTTATTATGTTTTCTCACTATTTGTTCTTTATGCATTAATTGCAGGGGAGCCTTCTGCATTAAATGCGGGGGAGCCTTCTCTTGTGCAATTATTTTGCTAAGTGACAAAGGAGGAGAAAATTAAAGATCTAACATATTTTTTTGAGTTAAATACAGGACATGAACAATTTCACGTTTTGATTCTTTTTGAACAAGCTTAATGTTATATCATTCATAGTTTGTCAATTATCAAAATGGGGGAGATTGTTGGCCCATTGGTCATATGGTCAACCTGATTTTAATAATTGATCAAACTCTGTCTGGATATACAAAGCTAGTTGGGACATCTCGGTTTTTTGGACATAAGCAATATTGGCTATCCACTCCGTTCAAAACTGAAGATCTGTTTGCCTACTCGAGTCTGTATTTCCTATGCAATATAATTTTCATTTTATTTGAGTCTAGGAATATGTTGTACACCGAGTCGTACTGGCAAATAGGCTATCCCCAAAATAGTTCAAAATGTTTTGAAAATGACCTATCAAAATGTTTACAAAAAGGTTTTCAAAAATCACCAAAACCTATTTTTAAAAACCCTAACCTAACCCTGACAGAACTCGGCCAGAGTTCGGCCATAGTTCGTTTAGTGGCCGTTGTGATTTTGAATCTTTGGAACTTGGTCCTCCTGTAGTTGCAGATTTGACCGAGATTTGCTCATAGAGTTCTGCCCGAATTCTGCCCGAATTCTGACAGAAGTCTGCCTTTGGAACTCCTATAAATAGAGAAGGATTTCGATCATTTCAACTCACTCATTCACTTTCAATCTTCTCTCTATCTAAAGCTTTCAGTCTTCCAAAGAGTTTTCTAGAGCTTTCAATTTCATATCCCAAGCCAGTTACAATCCTCTAGTCAATTTGCTAGTGCGGTACGGTCTAGAAGTTTCTGAGAGATTGTAATCAGAAGGCTTGATTGAAGAATACCTCTTCACATTTGAAGTTGGACGAGTTCTTCGTATCAAAGCTCGCGTTGTAGAAGTTGCAAGGACTTCGTAAGAAAACTTGCGGTTTTTCCAATAGTGGATTCAACTGGTAGCAAGAGTTCTACCGACTGGATTAGTCCTCAACAGAGGGATACCAGTATACATCGTTGTCTTTGCATTTGCTCTCTTAACTTTACCTTTATATTATTTCAGTTGTGATTAATATTCTGTGATTGTACTGCTAACATTTTTATTTAGCATTATTCCGCTGCCAACTCTATTCATCCCCCTCTAGAGTATTTCGCTTTACTATTTCGTTCCTACAGCTTAGTCGGCGGCGGAGGCAGCGCTCAGGCTGAGACCGCGGCGGCGCAGCTCCGGTGAGGTAAGGTTTTCGATTTTTGCCAGGATTTTTGGGTTCTGTTTTGGTAGTGGCATCGGGTTCCGGCCACGGCGAGGTGGTGGCGGTGGTGTTGTGGGTTTGGTCATCGGTGGTGGCGACGACGGGGTTCGGTCTCAGGTAGGTGGCGGAACGGGGTTACCGGATCTGGCCGCTGGTGGCGGAGGCAGTCGTGCGATGCGGTTGTTGGCCCTAGTGAGCCGAGGCGATGGTGGTGATGGGGGTGTTGGTGTGGGTGATATTCCAGGAATGGTGGCCGGGTATGTGTGATCTGGGTGCGGGATGAAGGACGGTGGCAGTGGATGTGGGTAGGCCTGTCGCGGTTGCTGCGGCAATGGAGGCGTGGCGGTCGACAAGGCAGGGTAGGGTTAGGATTTTGACGTCGGGGTGGTTGTAGATTTGGAATTCGGGTCGTGTCGGGGAATGTGCCACACGGCCTAGAGGAACGTCCGGAATTGTCGGACGTGAGAGAATTGTACATGTAAAAGAAAAATAATTAATGGAGGAGAAGAGACACAGACACGATGCACAAGTTTTGGGTTGAAGAATTTTGTGGAATAATTGGAATTGGAGGAGTACCTGCCTATTTATAGGATGTGGGAATTCCCAATTGGATAGGATTAGGATTTATTTAAAACCCAAAGTAGATAATTTAAAATCAATCTAATCAAATCCAATTAAATCTAATTTAATTCCCTTAGTTTAAAATCAAATTTCAATTATTTAACTATTTAAATAAATACATAGATTCAAATCAAGATTTAAATCTCCACAAAAATTTCAAAATATATTTTCCAAAGATACTATAAATAATAATTTCAAAAATTACATTATTATTTGCCAAAATAAACTAATAATTAATTACGAAATATGTATGCACAATAATATTACAAATATACACTTTTCTATCATACCATTTTATTAGAATATATTTTATTAATATAACTGTCTAAAAAAGGCTTTTCAAAAAAATAAGAATATAAATTTAGAATTTTGATAGCTAAAAATAATTATTATATATATTTTCTTGAAACAATAAAAATAGAAAAAAATGTTTTTCCAAAATGTGTACGCTCGCACATATTCGCACTCGTCGAGCAATCACGAAAAATAGAATTTCGTGCGCGACGTACAATACGGCTACGCGAAATACAAAATAATAAAAAAATTAAGGGATTTTTTGACTTTCATCCCACTTATTAATATGCATTTGTACTTACATCCCACTTTTTAATATTTTTAGACTTACATCCCACTTTTTGTCACTAAAAGTATTTATATTGTCACGAAAAGTATTCGTTTTGTCACAAAAAATATTTTTCGTGACAAAAGTGGGATTTAAGTCAAATAAAATTAAAAAAATGGGATGTAAGTACAAATTCATATTAATAAGTGGGATGAAAGTCAAAAAATCCCAAAAATTAATCAGTACCAAATTTAATAAAAAACATATAGTAGAAATTTAGGGGTTTTATAGTTGCTTTGGCAACTTATTGCAAGTGGCAGTGGCAAATTGCCATGACTAGTGCAGCAATGTACTTAGCCTTATGGCAGTAGCAGCTGCTATTGGGTAGGCAATAGCTTTGCTTGGCCTTGCCATGCCTTGGCAGTTATAGCAGGCCAGGCAGCACTGGCAGCAGCAGCAGCAGTAAGCAGAGCATTGCCCAGTATTGCTTAGCAACAACAGTAGCATTTGCAGTAGCAGCCACAAGCCCAGTAAGCAATAGTAGTAACATTAGCAGTGGGAGCAGGACATATCCCCTTGGGCTTGGCTTTTGAACCATGGCACTTTGTTGAGATATTGAAGAGTAGATGAGATGTGGGGGTTAAGGTAGGTAGGTAAATGGTTCAACCAAGTTTACCTGCTTGATAAAGGATATCTAGATATGTATATTAAGTTTTACCTATTATCTGAGGTAAACTAGGATATGAATTACCTACCATAATCTAGGTAATAGTTTACCTAATAATCTAGGGTAATGTATCACCTATATAGTAGGTAATAAGAAATTCCTACTTAAGTAAGGTAACCCATAAATAGGGTGAATATTGAAATAGTAGGTAAATATCTAATATGAGGGTAATGTTGGGTATATGGATACTAGATTAGGGTATCTAAGTAGGTAATGGTTTATATAGGATGACTAGACTTAGATTTGACCATGGTTTATTAGGGTTGACTATTTTGACTAGAAGTCAACTTTGAGTCAATATCTGACCTAGATTGGACTAGGGTTGACTAGAGTTGACCAGTTGACTAAATGTCAACCATGAGTCAACACTTGACCTAGTTTGACCTAGATTGCATATCACATACTAGAAAACTTTGTTTAACACTGTAACCCCATTTAACACATATATATCTCATCTATAGGTCTATGACTTCACTTTGAGCCTCGATTCATATTGACAGCCCAGGACGGCAGACGAGTAAAATCTCTGATAGTTTTTATTTCTTTGATATTTACTATATCTGTTCAGTTGTAGTGTGTTACTTGATTCTCAACACGAGGATACACGGACTAGTATATGTTGGATCTTGTCATGAGATGTTATTCCCGGTTTACCTGGTATATTGGTATATTATTCGATCTTGTTTCTTGTACTTGTATAGACACCGATTTTGGAGTGGGCATGGCCCCCTGCTTTTGAATCCCGTGTTATGATATGTCATGGTTGGATCTATTATACTATTCGGAGGAATGGAGAGTTATTAGAGGTTATGTGATCAATACCCCTCCTGTAACTACTTGTACATAGCTTCACCCTCGCCATACGTAGGGTATAGCTTGACCTGATACTACTGAAATAATAGCTTTCCATTCTGGCCGGCCTGATCTCCAGGTTTACTTGTGCTTGTTCTTGTGTATAGCCGGTCAAAACAGCCCGATCTTGACCCAAACAGATCACATAACGCTCTAATATCTCAAGGCACCGTTTATATTTACATTATACATCAGATTTATTTGTACTGTCTTACATTCTAGTTTTATCGTATTTCTCACACCATGACATGATATTCAGTAAACCTTGTGCTATTTTACTTCTAGTCCTGATATTCTGCCATGTATTTGTAGAAGCATAGAAAAGAACAGGAAAGTCCATGTGGCTCAAAAGTCCTTTAGAGCTTCATCCGGCTCAAAAGTCTCCTAGAGCTTCATGCGGCTCAAAAGTTCCCAACATCTCCATACGGCTCGGGAAAAGCCACGTGGCCCTATGCGGTTCAAAAGTAGGCTTCTACAGCTGGCCAGAGTAGCTGGCTCATTAAATGCTCTGACGGCAACTCTGACATAAAGGCTTCACAGCTCTGACATAAAGGTAAAATGATGACTCTGACATAATGACGTGCCCCTAGAGAGACTAGGAAAATTTTTATAGCTGGCACGATCCACCAAATTCCAAAGCTCTTCATGCGGATCACTTCAAGGTCTTCCATGCGGCTCTGACATGTGGCCACCATTATACGGTTCTGTTGGAGGCCACCCCCATGCGGTTGCTACTCCCATGTGGCTCGGATCATGGGGCCACCCTCATGCGGCTCAGATTTTGGAGGCCTCACCCATGCGGCTGCTACTCCCATGCTGCTCGGATTATGGGGACCACCCTCATGCGGCTCAGATTTTGGGAGGCTGCACCCATGCGGCTCTGACATATGGCCACCCTTATGAGGTTCAGTTGGAGGCCACCCCCATACGGCTGCTACTCCCATGCGGCTCGGATCATGGGGGCCACCATCATGTGGCTCAGAGTTTGGGAGGCCACACCCATACGGCTCTGACACGTGGCCACCCTTATGCGGTTCAGTTGGAGGCCACCCCCATGCGGCTGCTGCTCCTATGCGGCTCGAATCATGGGGGACACCCTCATGCGGCTCAGATTTTAAAGGCCACACTCATGCGGCTCAACTATGACAGTCCTCCATGCGGCTCGCAACAGTTGGGACACGTGGCAAGAGTTGATCAAATCCCAATAATTCAGATGTATGGCAATCAACATAACAGGCAGTTAGGACATGTGGCAGGAGATTGACCAAGATTTATTCACTCGAATTTGCTGATATCAAGAAATCATCACAACCCAGATTTGTTGTAATCAAGATTAACTGCCTATGCAGATTTGGTGCAATCAACATTAACTGCCCAGATTTGTTACAATCAATATTAACAGCCCGGATTGATTTTCAATAAACAGGATCAAGACAAATCTTAACCAAATCCCTCACCACCCACGTTTAAAGGAGCAATTGCTGCACACCCTACTTATCAAAAAGCCCTATAAATAGCAAGGTGCTATTCCCTTGCAAATGCCCTGGACAGAAAGTAGCAGAGACACAGAGACGCACAAAGAGAGCGGCGGTGCACGAAAGAACCTCCCCACCCATCCCGAGAGCATTTCTTCATCGGAGCCAAGACTACGTCCGATCGTCCAAGGAGTAAGGTAGAGTTGATAGCACTCTCCCGAGCCTCTACCGTCATTCCCCAGAAAAACTAAACAATTGTACTTAGATTGCTGTACCTAGGTTTTCATCCCTAGGCTTTCTTTGTACGAGCGAGTTTGCGTTGTGAAATAAAAGTCCAGTCCTCCCATAAAACTGTTCTGTTCTTTTACAATCAATGGCAAACACGATAGCGACTCTGCTGGGGACTAACTTCTCCACGGCTGATGAGTTGGTGATGCAATCGGACGCACCCAAACTTGGCTCCACTCAACAGATGCTGATCGTCCACTTCGACCAGCAGGCGTTTGAAGAAATGCTCTGCGACGGGAGCGCTGGTCCAGTCCAGAAGCGAGCCCGAACGAAGAAGGCTCGCAGGGAGTGGAGGCCCAAATCATTTGCTCCTCCCCAAGCTCTGGAGGAAATGCTCCCTGTTACCCAAAATGGCGGAGACTTTCGTGCGGCCCCACTTCAGACCATAGAGGACTTTGCTGTCCCCAAGTTCGGCAGAGGAAAACACTACGATGCTGGACTTGCAGGGGCAAAGAGGAACTCTATGTGGTCCAAGAAGAAGCCGTATAAGGGCGCCAACAGCATGAAAACTCATGCGGTCGCAGAAGCCAGCCGCATGAAGACTCATACGGCCACAGAAGCCAGCCGCATGCAGAAGGCTTATGCGGCCAAAACTTCCAGCCGCGTGAAGGAGGCTCATGCGGCCACGACTGCTAGCTGCATACAGAAGGTTCATGCGGCCACAAATGCCAGCCGCATGCAGACAGCCTGCACGACCACCAATACCAGCCATATACCATCTGCTCCATGCGGCTCACGGTCAGTCTTTGACCGCCTTTCATGCGGTCCTGACCTTAGAGGCTCTCAGGAGGTTGTGCCAAACTCTGTGAAGCACCACTTGGACTCTTCCTACTATGCACTCTCGGGTGCTAGAACGAAGAAGTCTAGGATAGGGCGGGCTCGTCGAGCTCAGTCAGCTGTCCCAACTTCTGACTATCAGGGCTTTCCGCTGACTATTACGCGGGCCCCTGATAGAAAGTTGTGTAAAACTATCCGTGTCCAGCCCTCGGCGGCTAACGAACAGGATAGTTATCAAGAATCTTCCAACAATGATCAGGGGCAATTACTCGTACTACCCCCACATCAGGGAGCAGGCAGGATGCCAACACACTCATGTGCTCAGGACTCCCGGGTCCACAAAATGAGTGACTTATGCAACGTGATCTTTTCATGGACGTCACTGCACTCAAGTCATTGTCAACTGCTGCTGCAGCAAGGCGGCTACACAAGAGGACCGGCAGTCCATATTTCGACGACTGTAACATCCAGGACCTGTCCCATAACCAAGCTAAGAGGACGAGACACTTTCATTTGCCTCCTGCAATTCTGCTCAGAAGATCTCTGGCGGCGGAAAAGGGAAGAAAACAAATGTCTCCAGCCCAAAAATTTGAACCAAGAAACTTTCTTCTAAACGGTTGTCCACGACCGTTACAGGAGGAGTTTACCAAGGCACCCGCTCTAAGACAAAATCTTCAACTCTTGGAGATCCATCATCTACATCTCTGAGGGTAGCCGAAGCTGGGGGTAGCACCCCTCCGAATGTCCACAATAATATGGTATTCCAAGAAGATGCACCCGGAGAAATAATTTCTTCTACAGATACAGTGAATCCGGATGTCCCTGAGGACGTCCACGGGTCCCAAGACGAGGCAGCCTCCTATGCAGGGGGTAATACTTCCTCCGAGTTCGAACCGGAGGAGAATATTCCTACGTACCCCGACGACTTCTCTCTGCGAGGGTATGATTCGAAGAGCACATCCTCCATTGTTCCTTCCACTGTTCCCCGTGTGAGAACAGTATTGATGATTGGGAATGACCAAGATGGTCCCAGTGATCGCCAACGCATCGACACTCTGGAGACAATACTTTATACCTTGGTCAAATCCGTCGACGATATCAAAGCGGCCCTACCAACTCTGTAAGGAAGGACGCCTGGCCAGACAAGCTTGGGTCCCGCAGCAAATGCGGACTCGAACTCAACCTCGGGCGAAAATCTTTCTACAATATCGGTTCCCACCGCTGCAGACTAGGCCAGAAAGGCAAGACGAGAGGTCCAGGAGCTCCGGGCCATGTTCCACGCCTGAGAACCTGCCAAGACCTCAGGATACGACAACCGTATCCTGCTGTATGGAGAGATGTTCCCTTTCCACCAAGATATAAACCATTCAACATCAATCCATATGATGGAAAGACATCTGCAAGCAGGTACATCACCTACTTCGAAGTCATAATCGACAATCTGCCTCATGAAGACGCCATCCTTACGCGGTTGTTCATTAGAGCGTTGGAAGGGGTCGCCTTCGACTGGTACCGTAACTTGCTAGACAACTACATCCATTCCTTCGTCGGCTTCAAAAATATGTTCCGTGAAAGGTTCTACGAGGTAGGACAAGATGTGACAATATCCACCCTCATGGACGTTGTTCAAGGTGAGAAGGAATTGACGAGGAACTACATTAAGTGGTTTCGCCAAACCGTAATGAAATTGCCCTCTGGCAATCCAGATTCTTTCTTAATTAAAATCTGCCAAAAGAGGCTGCTTCCCACAATCAGCCTCTGGATGGACGAGAGTCAATTCAAAGACTGGAAGACTTTCATCATCAGTGCCACTAGCGCAGAAGACAAATTGAAGAAAGCTCGCCAACTGGGGTTGCACATCTCGGAAGGAGAGGACAAGGACAAACGCCCTAATGCCAACAGCAACAATGGTGGTAACCCCTCCAATAATCGAGACAACAAGAGAAAATATGCTATGGTGGCTGACACAGCCCAGAAGCCTGAACCAAAGGTGGCAGAGAAGCAGTGGCCGCAGATGACTTACTCCTTCGAAGACAGCTATGTCAAGCCCATCCTTTACATGCTCATACAAGGAGAAGGATTCAGCTCCCTCCGCCGAGACGTGAGCCTCGGCCTGCAGAGATAGAAAGCCCCAAGTATTGCTACTGCCATCGCTATGTCCACCATGCTATACAAGACTGCTACCATCTGAAGCGATACATCCAACATCTCATCGATTCTAAGACCCTGGCCATTGATTTCGAAGAGGTGACCGTGGCAGTGAATATGGTGTCAGTACAGTTCGGCAGCTTTCTTCTGACAAAGACTCAAGATAGAGTAGTACCCGTCTCCAGGGCAAAGATGGAGGTCGCTAATCTTCTACCTCCCCGAGACCAGGCTGCTGGGTTGGTACTGTAGGACCGTTGAGCACCTCTAGAGGGGGGTGAATAGAGTGTGTGTGTGCAGCAAAAAATAATCACCAATTAAAAATTAAACTATGGCAGAGATATAAGAGACAGTAAATAAAGATAGAGAATTCAAACTCAGTAACACAGCGATATATACTGGTATACCTCTGAGAGGACTAATTCAGTCTCGAGTACTCTTGCTCGATGTTAATCCACTATGGCACAAGCTTTAACTGAGAGCTTGCAGTCTCTTACAACACCGTGCTTGGTGACGAGCGCACGACCAGCTCCACAACACACACCGTGCTTGGTGACGAGCGCACGACCAGCTCCACAACAGGAAAAGTTGTTGAACTTGGAACGACCTCTTTACAACTCTTGAAACACCAAAAGATTCTAAATCAACTCTGATAGTACTGGCTTTTGGCTAAGAGGTGTATAGGTATGATTTGAAAATCTTAGATCGTTTGAAAACACTTGAGTAGTAGAGAAGAGAGAATGAAGAATGAATTGATGATATGAAATGAAAAGTTCTTCTCTATTTATAGGTGTTTTCTCGAACCGAACTCGGGCAGAGTTCGGGCAGAGTTCGGATGCAAATATCTCGCAAAAGAGACGTTGCTCGCTGATTTGGAGGCAACAGAAGTTTGAATCATTTTTGGCCAAACTCGGTCAGAGTCCGGACCGAATTCGGGCCGAACTCGGTTATGAGTTCTGTCAGGAGATATTTAAAAATCATTTGTAAAAACAGTTTTCAAAATATGTTTTTGGTTATTTGTAAAATCATTTGTAAAAACAGTTTTCAAAATATGTTTTTGGTTATTTGTAAAATCATTTGTAAAAACAGTTTTCAAAATATGTTTTTGGTTATTTGTAAAATCATTTGTAACGGCTAATTTCAAAATATGTTTTTGAAAAGTTTTGTAAATGAAATACGAATGGTAAATAGGTAGGCTTTTGGAATGTGGACAGTTTTAACCCTAAGCCAGTATTACCAAAACTGATTTTACAAAATAAATCCTAGACTCAATAAAATATAAAATACAGAATAAAATGAGAAATAAGTCTTCTGAAGATTTGATGATGTTGACGCTTTGTTTGATGCAGTACATCATCCGTTGAATTTGATTTCATGTATCCTGAAATGGTTAGCAGCATTTTTTATATTTTGTGTATTGACTTAAGTGTATATTGATTATCGAAATCGGGTGTAACCATGGAATGGGCCAACAATCTTTCCCATTTTGATAATTGACAAACTTGAGTCTATACCAAAATATATGTATATGAAATAGAACAAAATACAAAAGTACCTGAAAAAAATGAGATGTTTTGATTTTGTTTTTGGATTTGTATATGCTTTGCTTTTGGGTATTGTACTCTTTTTCTCCCCCTTTGTCAAGTAGTAAAATGACTTGGCTCCCCCGTAATATGTGAAGCCAACAATAGACAAACACAAGACAAAGTGAAGCAAAAAGATATAATCACAGCATAAACATATGGAAACAACTAATATAGAAAGGAACAGGTCATAATAAACTGAAATATCTATGAAAATTTTCACTAATAATCCAAAAAGTACAACTGAAAAATGTCTAACTAATCAGTTTAGACATGAAAAAAAAACTACATCAACTGATCATCATCTAACTAATGTCCACTATCCCATAGCTGAATCTATGTCACATCGTGGGGTCGTCCGCACCAGGAGCCTCAGAAGGAAAGTAGGCTATAGTCGGGTCGAAAAACTGAAAGAAAGCCTCATCAGTAAATCGAGGACCCGGAAAAGCAGGGTGAGGTAAGATAGTGACTGGATGGACAGGATCATGAGCCAGGCTGTAGTGGAGGTCAGCAATGTCATTTCTCAGCACCTGGGCCTGAGAAATGTGCCGAAACTCCGAATCCAGATGACGTTGCGTAGAGACAGCAACAAAGTCATCAAAGCGCTGATAGAATGTCGGATCAAATCCTGGTACAGGGGCTGGAGTAGGAGGAGCATCAGCAGGAGGGACCTCAGCATCAGTAGTTGGAGCAGGATGAGCTCCAAGAGGCAGAGGTGGAGCAAAAAATTGACGGGATCTAGTCAGCTCGACAGGAGTGGAGAAGATGGCACACGTCTCAAGATCAATCTCGAAACGTCGAAAGATAGAAGCTAAGTGCATTGGATAGACTAGATTCCTACCTGTATTTTTGTAGTTAAGCATTCAGGACATCACAATTTTAGGAATGGAGAATGGGTTGCCAAAGTGAATATGATATAAAGCAGATAGTTCCAAAAAGGTTACTTCATCAGTAGAACCTTTCTTTGGAAGAAGTACGGAGAAAACCATACGATGAAGTTCATAGAAGGTTTGATTCAAATTCTTGGCAAAAATTCTACAGGGAACAGGATTAGGATGACAGATTAGTTCCCTGAAGGAAGCAAGAGTGACATCAGCAGGGAATTGAATATGATAGATGTCAACTAAGGCATCACCAAGATCAGAAATATGGAAAAATTCGCTGATGTCGGTGGCGTTAAATTCCAATTCTTGCCCAGCAACGCAAGAATAGAAATTTCTGTTTGGTTTTACTTGCAGGTTGCAGTAAAACATACGGACGGCGTTGTCATAAATATTGTCCTGTACCTCGAAGAAATCTCGGTACCCAAGTTGGTCAAAAGTTGGAGCGTACTCAAAGAAGGTAGTAAAGTTTACGAAAGCTCCATTACAAATACGACGATCAGAAAAAGAGTCGAACCAGAGATCCGAAAAATCTTTGTCCGGGAACAAAGTAGCGTCATACTCATCGGGATCTCTAGGTCGTGCTGGACTGAATAAACTAGCAGGGGTGTATTCAGAAGAAGAGGAGGCACCTTGGGAAGAGGTTCCTCTTTGACTCTTGGATGCCATAAGAAAATAGATAGAAAGTACCTTTTTGAAGAAAAGGATGGAAGAGCAAGATGATCGCCCACTAGATCTCTTCGGAACCTTGTTAGGATGAAGGAGGAGAAGCTTCTAGGAGGAGAGGAGAGATTTCTATGAATTGTTGTGTGGAAAAAGTGGAAGAAAGGATGGTTTATATAGGCACTAGGGCCGGCTGTTCATTTCTGGAACCATAACAGCGCCGACCGAACTCGGTCCGAATTCGGTCCGAACTCGGTTAGAGTTCGGGCCGAGTTCGGCCACTTGTATTCCCGAGACAGTCAATGTTTTCTGGTAGGTTTAAAAGAAGAATTTAATAACTTTGACTGTAATATTAAATAACGAATGTTATTTTTGGGTTAACTGTAGGGGTTGTCCCAGCTAACGGAGGTTCATCGGGAAACTCTTAAATACTGCTTTGCTTCGACCGTAGTCGTGGTGACAGACATACCCTTTTTAAGTTTGTGCCCAAAAATCATTTTTGGTGAATAAAGTATCAAGTCATAAATTCAATTTTAATTACCATATACATTATGAGTCTGAGAATTCAAGAATGTCGAGCTCACACCTCAAAATGTTAAAACGGTCTTCAACCAATGGTTTAGTGAATATATCTGCTAGTTGATGATCAGTGTCAATAAATTCTAGGCAGATACCCCCGTGTTGTTGATGATCACGAAGAAAATGATGTCTAATTTCTATGTACTTTGTGCGTGAATGACAAATAGGGTTCTTAGTCAGATTTATAGCACTAGTGTTGTCACAATAAATAGGAACATTAGTGTAGTACAGATTGTAGTCCTCTAAGGTTTGCTTCATCCATAAAATCTGAGCACAATAACGTCCTGCGGCGATATATTCAGCCTCAGTTGTTGATAATGCTACTGAATTTTGTTTCTTGCTAAACCAAGAGACTAAGGCCTTTCCTAAGAAATGACATGTGCCACTTGTACTTTTACGGTCCACTTTGCATCCAGCAAAATCCGCATCCGAGTAACCTATAAGGTCAAAGGATTTGGTTTTGGGATACCATAAGCCAACTGTAGAAGTTTCTTTAAGGTATCGGAAGATACGCTTAACGACACTAAGATGTGATTCCTTAGTGTTTGCCTGATAACGTGCACAAATGCAAATGCTAAACATAATATCAGGGCGACTAGCAGTTAAGTATAATAAACTACCAATCATACCTCGATACTTACGCTGATCGACAGGTTTGCCACTTTCATCCGCATCAAGCTTTGTAGATGTAGCCATAGGTGTCCCGATTGGCTTTACGTTCTCGAAGTCATACTTTTTCAGTATGTCCTTCGTGTATTTAGCTTGGTTGATGAATGTTCCGTTTGAGTGCTGTTTGATTTGAAGTCCTAGGAAGAAGTTTAGCTCTCCCATCATACTCATCTCAAATTCACTCTGCATACACTTGGCAAAATCTTGACAGAGTTTTTCATTAGTAGAACCGAATATAATGTCATCTACATATATTTGCACTAGAAGAATATCATCATTCATGGATTTGATAAATAAAGTAGTATCTATCTTTCCTTTAGAAAATCCATTATCAAGTAAGAAGGCGCTTAGGCGTTCATACCAAGCACGAGGTGCTTGTTTGAGTCCATAAAGTACTTTCTTAAGCTTGAAGACGTGATCAGGTTTTTGAAAATCTTCAAAACCAGGAGATTGTTTCACAAAAACCGCTTCTTTCAAAAATCCATTTAAAAATGCACTTTTCACGTCCATTTGAAAAAGTTTAAAATCATTAAAACATGCAAATGCACAAAACATGCGGATGGCTTCTAGTCTAGCAACAGGAGCATAGGTCTCATCATAATTAATTCCTTCTTCTTGATTATAACCTTGTGCCACTAGACGTGTTTTGTTGCGTAGAACTTGTCCATCTTTACTGAGTTTATTTTGGAACACCCATTTGGTACCAATTATAGATTGACCAATTGGTTTAGGAACAAGTTCCCAAACTTGGTTTCTCTCAAATTGATTAAGTTCCTCTTGTATGGCAGAAATCCAAAACTCATCAGTAAAAGCATCATCTACATTCTTAGGTTCTATCTTTGAAATAAATGCTACATTTGCTGCTAATTCAAAATTTTTAAGAGATGAACGTGTATTTACACCTTTGGATACATCACCTATAATGAGAGTTTCTGGATGATCTGGCTTGAATCTCAATGATTCAAATCTTTGGGCTATATCCTTCACAAGGCACTTCTCAGTTCCTGCATCTTCGAAACTTTTATCAGCCCTTGCCTCTTGGGTCAGATCTTTCTCAGAACTCTTCTTAGTCTTTGTATGTGTATCTTCATCATCACTGTCGCTAGATCTGTGACTATTTAACTCATCAAAGGTAACATTAATAGTCTCATCAACAATCATAGATGTTTTATTGATAATTCTATATCCCGTACTCTTAGCAGTATATCCGAAAAATATCCCATCATCTGCTTTGGAGTCGAACTTTCCCAAGTTATCCTTGGTGTTCAGGATAAAACAACGACAACCAAAAACTTTGAAATAAGAAATGTTTGGAATTCTTCCAAACCAAAGCTCATATGGTGTTTTCTTCGATATTGGTCGAATTAACACCCTATTTAAAATATGACAGGCTGTACTAACAGCTTCTGCCCAAAAATATTTAGGAAGATTATACTGATTCAGCATGACTCTAGCCATTTCGCTTAGAGTACGATTCTTTCGCTCCACAACACCATTCTGTTAGGGAGTTCTAGGATAAGAAAATTCATGGTAATATCCACTATCATCACAAAACTTTTTGAAATCAGAATTTTCGAATTCGCCACTATGATCACTTCAGATACGAGTAATCATGAAGCCTTTTTCATTTTGTACCTTTTTGCAAAATATCTGAAATTCAAAAATTGCATCACTTTTGTTTGATAAGAAATAAACCCAAGTAAATCGAGAGAAATCATCAACAATAACAAAAGCGTAGAGCTTACTACCAAGACTAGCGACTCTACTAGGACCAAATAAATTTATATGAATTAATTGCAAAGGTCTCGAAGTACTTACAGCGTTGATGGATTTAAAAGTAGATCTATGTGCTTTGTTCTTTTCGCAGTCAGCACATACCATATCTCTCTTAAATGGAATTTCAGGGAGTCCTCTTACCAACTTCTTTGTATTTAGACGTGAGATAGTATCCATGTTTGCATGTCCTAGTCTCATGTGCCATAGCCGGCTTTCATCTTGATTGGCTACTAGGCACCTTCCTGCATTATTAGTATTCTCCAAAAAGAAAACATAAATGTTGTCTTCTCTAATCCCTTTATATACGGGATCACCAGATGACATATCATATATGGTACATTTATCTTTCACAAAATTGATACCATAACCATTATCTGCCAAATGACTTATGCTCAATAGGTTATGTTTCAATTCAGTTACTAGACAAACATCCTTTATTATTGGATAAGGAGAAATACCTACAGTACCATTACCTATTATATCACATCTCAAGTTATTTCTGAAGGAGACATATCCTTCTTTCTTCATCGATAGCGTAGCAAATAAAGATGCATCACCAGTCATGTGTCGCGAACATCCGCTATCGAGGATCCATTTGCTTTTAGCATGAGAGGGTTGAGGGTCCACCTACAAGATAAGTAGATGAATCCTTTGGTACCCATTTTCTGAAGGGTCCACACAGATTAGCTTTAGGTCTCCAGACTAAAGTATGGTTGTCAACAAGCTTTCTTGCAAGACAATATTGTGATATGTGTCCGTACGTACCATAATATGTGCAAGTCAGTTTAGTGGTAGAAACTGTGTTTGCAAGCTTGTTTTGTTTGGAGAACCTATAAGTAAAAGCATGATGATGTTCGTGTTTCTTCTGTGCTTTCTTGTGTTTAGTCCTTTTAGGTTTATGCTTAGCATTAGGACTAATCTTAGGCTGTGTCACAGGTATTGCCTGTTTGCCTAACTTGATTTCTAACTTTTTAGAAATCGCAATAGACTCTTCGTATCTAGCAGTCATATCTAGGAGTCTTTGTTCAGTTACTAAGTGCATCTTCTTCTCTATGTCATAAAGCTTTTGTATTTTGACATAGTTCCTTTCTTTCTCTTCAATATTGAGGATAACCTCATGATAGTCTACCTTGAGTTTGGCTATCTCTTCCGTGTTACCGGTAGTAGATGTCTCTTTAATATCTTCAATCAGATTGGACAGTCTAGCTATCTCGGTTGTGTGTGCCTTAATCTCTTTTCGAGATTGCTTATACTTGTCGAGCACAGTTTTGTGATCTTCAAGTAGTTCGCTAAAGGCATTCTCTAATTCATCGAAAGTAAAATCATCAAACAAAGGGTTAGATGATACCTTATCAAATGCCATGAGACAAACATTTGCATTGCCGCAGGGTCTGTCTTTTTCTTCTGTATCACTGGCATCGCTTTCGTGCCAGATGCTTATGTTGGCATACTTTCGACCAGATGTTGCTTTTCTGCTTGATCTTGATCTATCGTATGGACAGCTTTTTTTGGTGGTTGGACAGTCCTTCTTCATATGCCCTGACTTCTTGCATCCAAAGCATATAGTTTCATCTTCGTTGCTTTCTTGGACATCTTTCTTCTTTCTGCTTGTGAACTTTAGATATCTCTTGAAGTTCTTCACAAGTAGGGCTCGTTCATCACCACTTGACGATTCTTTATCGGAATCGTTGTATGTTGATTTTTTTGCTTGAGCTTTGAAGGCAATAGATTTTTCCTTTGGTGTTGCTTCTTCAAAATCTTGCAAGTCGACTTCATGGGTCATGAGTTTGCCCATCAGCGTTTCCAGAGTCATAGTGGTGAGATCGTTTCCTTCAATGATTGCTGTGGCTTTTGGATTCCAGTTCTTTGTTAGAGCCCGCAGCACTTTTCTGATCTTCTCGTGATTGCTGTAATCCTTGCCAAGAGATTGTAAAGGATTAGTTATATCAAGGAAACGAGTAAACATCTGTGTAATTGACTCACCGGCTTTCATCTTAAAAGATTCATACTCCTGTGTCAGTCTACTAATTTTGGATTCCTTCACTTGGGAAGTCCCTTCATGGGTTACCTCAAGGAGTTTCCAAATTTCGTGAGACGTCTTACAGGTTGAAACTCTGTTGAATTCGGTTTTGTCAATTGCACAGAATAGTGCATTGATGGCTCGAGCATCAAGACTAGCCTTTGCTTTTTCAGCATCGGTGTACTTGTCATAAGGCTTTTCCATAAGAATGCCTTCAACCACTGTGGGTGCTGGCTTCTTATATCCATCAATGACTATTGACCAAAGATCAAAGTCAAGAGACTTTAGAAAGAAAGTCATTCGTGTTTTTCAATAGGTATAATTTGTTCCATCAAATAGGGGAGGTCTATTTGTGGATTGTCCATCACCGTTGAATATAGATTTGACGGCTGCGATATATATACTCTCTAAGGTATGTTATATAAGAATATAACCTGCTCTAATACCAATTGTAGGACCGTTGAGCACCTGGCGGCAGAGAAGCAGTGGCCGCAGATGACTTACTCCTTCGAATACAGCTATGTCAAGCCCATCCTTTACATGCTCATACAAGGAGACAGGATTCAGCTCCCTCCGCCGAGACGTGAGCCTCGGCCTGCAGAGATGGAAAGCCCCAAGTATTGCCACTACCATCGCTATGTCCACCATGCTACACAAGACTGCTACCAACTGAAGCGATACATCCAACATCTCATCGATTCTAAGACCCTGGCCATTGATTTCGAAGAGGTGACCATGGCAGCCAATATGGTGTCAGTACAGTTCGGCAGCTTCCCTCCGACAAAGACTCAAAATGGAGTAGTACCCATCTCCAGGGCAAAGACGCTAATCTTCTACCTCCCCGAGACCAGGCTGCTGGGTTGGTACTGTAGGACCGTTGAGCACCTCTAGAGGGGGGGGTGAATAGAGTGTGTGTGTACAGCGGAAAATAATCACCAATTAAAAATTAAACTATGGCAGAGATATAAGAGACAGTAAATAAAGATAGAGAATTCAAACTCAGTAACACAGCGATATATACTGGTATCCCTCTGAGAGGACTAATCCAGTCTCGAGTACTCTTGCTCGATGTTAATCCACTATGGCACAAGCTTTAACTGAGAGCTTGCAGTCTCTTACAACACCGTGCTTGGTGACGAGCGTACGACCAGCTCCACAACAGGAAAAGTTGTTGAAATTGGAACGACCTCTTTACAACTCTTGAAACACCAAAAGATTCTAAATCAACTCTGATAGTACTGGCTTTTGGCTAAGAGGTGTATAGGTATGATTTGAAAATCTTAGATCGTTTGAAAACACTTTAGTAGTAGGGAAGAGAGAATGAAGAATGAATTGATGATATGAAATAAAAAGTTCTTCTCTATTTATAGGTCTTTTCTTGAACCGAACTCGGGCAGAGTTCGGGCAGAGTTCGGATGCAAATATCTCGCAAAAGAGACGTTGCTCGCTGATTTAGAGGCAACAGAAGTTTGAATCATTTTTGGCCGAACTCGGTCAGAGTTCGGACCGAACTCGGGCCGAACTCAGTTACGAGTTCTGTCAGGAGATATTTGAAAATCATTTGTAAAAACAGTTTTCAAAATATGTTTTTGGTTATTTGTAAAATCATTTGTAAAAACAGTTTTCAAAATATGTTTTTGGTTATTTGTAAAATCATTTGTAACGGCTAATTTCAAAATATGTTTTTGAAAAGTTTTGTAAATGAAATACGAATGGTAAATAGGTAGGCTTTTGGAATGTGGACAGTTTTAACCCTATGCCAGTATTACCAAAACTGATTTTACAAAATAAATCCTAGACTCAATAAAATATAAAATACAGAATAAAATGAGAAATAAGTCTTTTGAAGATTTGATGATGTTGACGCTTTGTTTGATGCAGTACATCATCCGTTGAATTTGATTTCATGTATCCTGAAATGGTTAGCAGCATTTTCTATATTTTGTATATTGACTTAAGTGTATGTTGATTATCGAAATCGGGTGTGACCATGGAATGGGCCAACAGGTACCTCTCACCATATCACGAGGGTAGGTCATATGGGTCCACCAGGACTTAGTATCTGAAGTAACCCAGCCAGCATCACCCTATATTGGCAAGAAGAGGGGTGGGGAAGTCAAGTCCTGCCGCACAATCTTGGCAAATATCGAAGAAGCTACGGCCGTGGTTACCCGATCCGGTGCACAAACTCAACCTCCACAGGGTAACTCGGCTGATGATCATCAGCCGACAGCTGCTGATGCTCCTGGACCTTCTCAGCCTTCGACGACCGACAAGCCTAGGCCGAAGGAGACTCGCTTTGACAAGCCGCTCCGAAGAGAGGCGTCTCATTGGCTGGAGAGGCCCTACAACTTTGATATCTTGGCGCAATTGGCCAACACACCGGCCAAGTTGTCATTATATGAGCTCTTGAGGCTCTCCAAAGATGTTCGTGTCGCCCTGAGTGACGCACTTCAAAATGCTGATGCTTATCTGGCTCAAGTCAAGCTTATAAGGGAGAGCTCGCCAGCAGATTTTGTCACCCCCATTTCCTGTATTTCGTATTTGTACTTGTAATTTGATTTTAGCACGTATTTTATTTTCTTGACTTGCAGATTTTGGTTTCTCGTAAATGGGTTTGGACCATGGCTTGGTTTTATTTTGTGGAGTTGGTTTAGTTGGTTTGGTTCATATGAGTGGAACACTTTAACCTACACTCTACCCTCAACACAACACACCCACCCTCATTATATCTCCACCAAACTTTCTCTCTCCTCTTTACTCTCCATTAATTTTCTTCTTCTTCTTCCTTCTTCCACACAACTCCCCAACCCATAGGCAAGTGCACCTTACCATCAAATAAGTACCACTTTTTATTTGTCCATTAACTAGATTAGGCCATGGAGAACAACTTTAGAACTTGACATTTTGTGATTTGGAGCTTTCATTCTTCTAGATCTAGGTTTTAACCATTTTCAAAAATCCTTGGTTTTGATCTATTAAACTTCGATTTTCGCATGTTTTGATACTTCCATGTGGAAGAGAATTCGATTTTACTCAAGTTAGAACTTTGAAAATCTAGATTTGGTTTTGATTTGATAAAGTTATGAAGAATTGAAGTTTTAAAGTTCTTGGAGTTCTTCTCGGGTTGGAGAAGCAGCCCTCTCGGCCTGTGCTCTTTAGCGCAAGGCCGATTGCGCAGCTCACCCTTTGGTGAACTGCGTACCTTCCTTCTCGGCCAGTGCCTTTCATTGCGCATAGCCGATTGCGCCCGGCCTCTTGGGCTGGACCGCGCACCTCCCTTGGCGCACTCACCCCTGCGCAGTTGGCCCTGCGCAACCTGACTCCTGCGCAGTCCACCCTCTGCGCAGCTCATCCTGTGCCATCCCCTCCCGTACAGTCTAACCCCTGCACAATTTGATCCCGCACAACCCATCTGCTGCGCCATCCATCTCTGGCACAGTTGGTACCCTGTGCAGCTCACCCTGCGCAGTTGGCCCCTGGCGCACTTGACTCTTGCGCAATCCAACCCCATGATCCCTTGCACAATATGTCCAATCATGGAGACTTGGTTTTATTCTTCTTTTAGCTTGGCTCTTCTATAGCCCTATATATATTGATTTTTATTAGATATTTTACGTCCATTTTATATCTTTACTCCTTTTGTTATGAACTTGATTTTACTTAATATGTTTGGAATGACTATTGTACATGGCCTGGTATGACAAGGAACTAGCATAACATGACAGTGACCCGTAGTGGTGCACTTCTGACATGACCAACCTGACTTGATAGTGGCCCGTCGTGGCGCACTCTTGAGAAGTACCCTGACATGATTTATCTTGATAACTTGATAGTGGCCCGTGGCGGCGCACTCTTGACTTGTAACTGGTAACTTGTAACTTGTAACTTGACTCGTATAATCAACTTGACACCGTGGGTGCTCCTGCTTGCTTGCTTGTACAATCTACTTGCCTTGTCTTGTATCATGTCTAGGACGTGACTCCCTGGGTACCACGGCCAGGGACTCGCGCTAAATTAGATTAGGCTAACGATTAGATCAAACTAGAACATGGAGAATTCCCAGTCACAGGCAATCTCATTATCTGGGCGCTTTAATGGACTTGTAGCTTGCCGACGAGTAGAGCACATTTCTAGCACACTGTCATGTGTTGCACCCTCTAAGTCACCTAAGGGTACATTTGTCTCCCGGGCAATGTACCCACCTATAACTCTCAACCCGCGGAAGGATAACTGGATGGTCTGCAGGGCTTGGGACTGGAAATTCTCACTTGCATCTTGTTAGTAATTAGGCTTGTGATAACCCTAGTTAGTTAAAGTAGTAAGCCGTAGTACTTGCCTGGCCGATTGTGAATGAATGGTGTCCAGCTCTGTCTAAGTCTTGTCTAGCCCCTGCACCTGGAACTCTTGATCTTGATTGCTTTACTTATTTCTAACGATAAATGGGTAGAGACGGTGAGCTATTCAGGCGAAGGGGTACAATCCCGGTCCTTGTTTGGTTTAAGGATTGTAACCTGGCTCCCGGAATGGTTCCACGTCCCTAGTCGTTTATCGCCCTGTGTACTTTACTACTTGTACTTCTTTTATTCTTTATGTTCTGATATGCTGGCTTTTGTCCTTATTTGTAGCCTCATTTGTGGCACTTGCTCTTTCTGGGGTTTGACCCAGCTGGTTTTGTGTGGCCAGATTTCGGAGCAGCTCCCGAGGATCTACCAAGCTTCCAGCCCAATGGTGACAACTAGACGTAACCCGGGCCAAGAGTGGGTTTTCCTTTTTGTTTCACCCATTTATATATAAATTTATTCTTTTGAGGCGTTTAGCCGACGAGCACCTGTTAGCTCGATGCACATTTACTTACTGTCTGCCTACGGGCTGTAAACATGATTAACAAATCCTAGGGTTGATCATGTATGACTGAACTCTTGCTAGTCCTATCATTTTGTACGACTAGCTTCATGATCATCCAATATGTAATATTTGGGACGCCTTATATATATATATTTGATGCTCTAACATCTTATAACTCTGTTAATTGCTTGAGATTGAGACAATAGGCTTGACCTTAAGAGACTGCTGGCTTGTAGTAAACCCTCATATCTAGACAGCTGTGACCGTATAGTTAAGATGTATTCTATTTCAATATACGTAGCTGGCTATGTCTGCCCCCGCTCTCCAGTATTCCGGTTCTAGGGCGTGACATGGTTTAAGTGGTGGCCCATGCAGGTCTTGGCATTCAAGAAATGTGAGGGTTTACCAAATAGATGTCTCAATCAATATTCGCCCTTGATCTCTGCTCGTATCTTCAAATCCCTGAGATTCTTGACCTGATCACATACTTGTATCATTGATCTGTCCTGGTCCTTTCCTTATTGTTCCCTATGTCGTCTTCTTCAGCGGTATTACTCCCAGACCTGCCAACCAGCCAGAGGAAGCTCAGCAAGCACCCCAGCGCCAGGAAGATCAAGCTCAGCACTCTGGAGTAGCCTCCCGAGTTATGCTTTCCGGAGGCTCGGAACCTCCAGTTCAGGCAGCTCCGCCCGTTCAACCAGCTAGACAGGATGAGGGACCTTTGGTAGGGCTTATCAGAGAACTGCTTGCATCCCAAGATCGTCGAGGCGACGCCTTGCACCAGGAAGTTCATGATGCACTAAACCGAGGAGGTCCCCAAGGGAATCAGGCGGCCAACAGTTTCAAGCGCTTGAACCCTCCCTTCTTTGACGACAGTGAAGATGCGATTGCCGCGGACGCTTGGCTTCAGGATACCGAGGTGGTTCTAGAAGCAGCTAGGACACCTGAGAATGAGAAGGTGGCGGTGGTACGCCTACAGTTGTTAGACTTGGCTCGCGATTGGTGGGCAGCTCAGGCCATGGGGTTAGCGGCACCAGTCACTTGGGCGACGTTCAGAGAGAGGTTCCAGACGAAGTACTTCGATGCGGTGGCCCGGTGCGACCTGCAGACGAGATTCACCAACTTGAAGCAAGGAGGCAGAACGGTCGATGGCTATACGACCGAGTTTTCCAGGCTGAGTAGGTTCGCCCCCACTTTGGTGGCGACCGAGTTCGATAGGGCTCAGCGGTTCCAGCAAGGGCTGCACTAAGAGATATTATTGGCGGTAGAGCAGTTCGAGCACCAGACGTTCGATGCAGTATTGAAGGCAGCAAGGAGGCATGAGTATACCTCCCGGAGAATTGTGGATAGGACCGGAGGCAGGAAGCGGTCCCACAGTCAGATGCACCAATCTTCAGCTCCAGCCCCGGCAGCTAGGGGTATAACCATTGGAACTCCGAGGCGGGCGGCCTCAGTGACGTCGGTTCAGCATTCGACCCCGACGTACCTGCAGCAGCAGAAGCAGAAGCAGTCTTCCGCGGTAGGATGTTCTCATTGCGAGAAACCGGGCCATGTAGTGGCAGAGTGTCGTAGGGCACAGGGATTGTGCCTGGCTTGTAGAGGAGCAGACCACCAGATAGGGACCTGCCCGAATAGGGGAGGTCCATCATCATCCAACCTTTCTAGTTCTTCGGTGAGAGGACCAGCCCCAGTTCCAGTCCAGCAGCAGCAGCAGCAGTACCCGAGGCTATTGTTGCCCCAGGCCCAGGCCTTTCAGCAGCAGAACCAGCAGCAGTTCACCCAGGCTCCAGCACAGAACCGACAGAGGGGTTTCCAGCAGAGAGGACCCGCAGCTAGAGGTCAGGCTATGATGATGACCATGGAAGAAGAAGTTGCACCAGGTGAGGTAGTGGCAGGTACTATTCTCGTCAACACCTTTCCAGCATCTGTATTATTTGATTCTGGTGCATCGCCTTCATTCATGTCTGTACGATTCGCGACACAGATAGGGTTGGAGCCCGAGTCATTATCAGTGAGGCTCAATATACTTACTGGTAATGGTCTTGTGGGAGTAGATCGAGTGTTTTCCTCGTGTCGGATCGTAGTTAGCGGTAGAGAGTTCCCCGCTAGGCTCATAGAGTTCCCTATGGCAGACTATGATGTAGTTCTAGGCATGGATTGGTTGAGGAACCATTATGCTAGGATAGACTGACATGTTGGCAGAGTTGTCGTTAGTATTCCCGGAGAGCCAGAGTTTTTATTTTCCAGAGGCACAGTAGAGCCATCTCCTCCAGTATTGCGGATGGCAGTAGCAGCAGTGCAGTTGCCCCGGATAGTTGAAGAGTTTCCAGATGTCTTCCCAAAGGAACTTCCAGGGATGCCACCAGAGCGGGAGATCGAGTTCACCATTGACTTGATTCCCGGGACAGCACCAGTATCAGAGCGAGTCTACAGAATGGCGCCTTCAGAGTTGGAGATTTTGTACAAGATGATTGAAGAACTTAGAACCAAGGGATTCATTCGTGCTAGTGGATTGCCTTGGGGAGCCCCGATGCTTCTTGTGAAAAAGAAGGATGGTACGTCCAGGCTATGTGTAGATTATCGTACCTTGAACTCAGTGACAATCAAGAATAGATACCCTCTTCCAAGGATAGATGACTTGTTTGATCAACTCAAAGGGGCTTCAGTTTTCTCGAAGATAGACTTACGGTCAGGATATCACCAGATCAGAGTCAGAGAGTAAGACATCCCGAAGACGGCGTTCAGATCGAGGTATGGGTATTGGGAGTTTCTAGTTATGCCCTTTGGAGCGACCAATGCGCCGGCAGTGTTCATGGATCTCATGAACCGTATTTTCATGCCTTACTTGGATCAGTTCGTGATAGTGTTCCTTGATGACATCCTGGTCTACAGCAAGAGTGAAGCAGAGCACGAGCAGCATCTCAGAGTTGTTCTCCAGATTCTCAGAGAGCACCAGTTGTACGCCAAGTTCAGTAAATGCGAGTTCTGGCTCGATCGTATTTCTTACTTGGGTCACGTCATTACCAGAGGAGGAGTAGAAGTGGATCCCCAGAAGATTGTGGCTATCGAGGCATGGCCAGTACCCAGCTCAGTGGCAGAAGTTCGCAGCTTTCTTGGATTGGCCGGCTACTACCGGCGGTTCGTCTCTGATTTTGCAAGAATTTCAGCGCCGATGACCCAGTTGACCCGCAAGGATGTGCCGTTCGTTTGGACAGCAGAATATCATGAATCATTTGAGAAGTTGAAGCGAGGTTTGATAACGGCTCCCATTCTTACCCTTCCAGATGGGACTGGAGGATTCACAGTTTATTGCGACGCTTCAGGCAGAGGATTGGGATGTGTTTTGATGCAGCATGGGAAGGTAATTGCTTATGAGTCACGTCAACTCCGTGATCATGAGAAGAATTACCCGACCCATGACTTGGAGCTAGCAGCAGTAGTGTTTGCACTTAAGTTATGGAGGCACTACTTGTACGGAGACAGAGTGGAGATATTTACTGATCATAAGAGCCTGAAGTATGTTTTCACCCAGAAGGACCTTAATATGCGGCAGAGAAGATGGCTCAAGCTACTGCTGGACTACGATGTGGATTTGCAGTATCATCCTGGAAAGGCCAACGTTGTAGCAGATGCGTTGAGCCGGAGAGCCGGAGTTTATTTTCTGACGGTGCAACCAGAGCTATTGGCAGATCTTCAGAAGATGGGTATAGAAGTTGTCTTCCCTTCCAATGTGGCCTTGATGGCCAGTCTACAGATTCAGTCCACCCTAGTTGAGAGGATCCGGACAGCACAGTTAACAGATTCCAAGATTCAGCGGCTCAGAGCAGAGTGTGAAGCAGGAAGAAGGCCAGAGTTATGTATTCATGAGGATGGTACACTTTGACACGGCACGCGTCTTTGTGTACCCAATGGAGATATCAGACAGGAAGTCATGGCAGAGGCTCACAGTTCGCAGTATTCCATCCACCCAGGCAGCACGAAGATGTACAGAGATATTCGTCAACACTTTTGGTGGAATGGTATGAAGAGAGAGATAGCCCGGTATGTCTCTCGATGTTTGGTTTGCCAACAGGTCAAGGCTGAACATCAGAGGCCAGCTGGACTTCTTCAACCTTTACCGATCCCAGAATGGAAATGGGAGCACCTTACCATGGATTTTGTGACTGGGTTACCCAGATCTCCGGCCGGCAGAGATGCTATTTGGGTCATTATGGACAGGCTTACCAAGGTGGCACACTTTCTTCCATTTAGAGTTGGACAGTCGACGGCGCAGCTAGCAGAGATGTATCTCAGGCAAATTGTCAGACTTCACGGAGTGCCAGTCAGTATAGTATCAGACAGGGATACGAGATTCATATTGCACTTCTAGCGCAGTCTTTATCAAAGTTTGGGGACTCGTCTCAAGTTCAGCTCAGCATATCATCCGCAGACAGATGGGCAGTCAGAGCGTACTATACAAACTCTCGAAGATATGTTGCGGTCATGTACCCTTGACTTCGGTGGCTCGTGGGAGGATCACCTACACCTGGTGGAATTTTTGTACAACAATAGTTTTCAGGCCAGTATCCAGATGGCACCCTTCGAGGCTCTGTATGGTAGGAAGTACAGATCCCCATTAGCATGGGACGATGTCGGAGAGAGGCAGATGCTCGGTCCAGAACTGATTTCTCAGACGGTTGAAGTGGTCAGGAAAGTCAAAGATCACCTCCGAGTTGCTCAGGATCGCCAGCGCCATTGGGCTGATGCTCATCGGCGTCCCTTAGAATTTGCCGTCGACGACCATGTATTCCTTAGGATCTCGCCTACCCGCGGCGTCATTCGTTTTGGCGTACGGGGAAAGCTTAGTCCTAGGTATATAGGGCCGTTCGATATTCTAGAGCGAGTAGGCGATGTGTCCTATCGTCTCGCTCTTCCGCCGTCGCTAAGTGAGGTACATGATGTATTCCATGTATCCCAATTAAGACAGTACATCCCGGACCCAAGCCATATCCTAGATCATTCGGAATTGGTTGTTGGTACCAACCATTCGTATGAGGAGAGGCCCGTGTCTATATTGGACCGGAGAGAAAAGACGCTCAAGAACAAGACTATTAACTTAGTCCGTGTTGCTTGGGGTCATCACTCTCTAGGTGAGTCAACGTGGGAGCGTGAGGATGACATCCGATCGCGATATCCCTACCTGTTTGACTCGTAAGGTATAATGTCTTCCTTGTGCCTTACGCTTTCCCTTTCTTGCTTGCATTGTATGATTGTATGATTGAACTGCTTAGTGTAGCTTGTTTGTGCTTAGTATAGCTTGTCGTGGCAATCTCTAGCTCCTTGATTAAATTTCGAGGACGGAATTCTTTGAAGGTAGGTAGAGTTGTCACCCCCATTTCCTATATTTTGTATTTGTACTTGTAATTTGATTTTAGCACATATTTTATTTTCTTGACTAGCAGATTTTGGTTTCTCGTAAATGGGTTTGGACCATGGCTTGGTTTTATTTTGTGGAGTTGGTTTAGTTGGTTTGGTTCATATGCGTGGAACACTTTAACCTACACTCTACCCTCAACACAACACACCCACCCTCATTATATCTCCACCAAACTTTCTCTCCTCTTTACTCTCCATTAATTTTCTTCTTCTTCTTCCTTCTTCCACACAACTCCCCAACCCATAGGCAAGTGCACCTTGCCATCAAATAAGTACCACTTTTTATTTGTCCATTAACTAGATTAGGCCATGGAGAACAACTTTAGAACTTGATATTTTGTGATTTGGAGCTTTCATTCTTCTAGATCTAGGTTTTAACCATTTTTGAAAATCCTTGGTTTTGATCTATTAAACTTCGATTTTCGCATGTTTTGATGCTTCCATGTGGAAGAGAATTCGATTTTACTCAAGTTAGAACTTTGAAAATCTAGATTTGGTTTTGATTTGATAAAGTTATGAAGAATTGAAGTTTTGAAGTTCTTGGAGTTCTTCTCCGGTTGGAGAAGCAGCCCTCTCGGCCTGTGCTCTTTAGCGCAAGGCCGATTGCGCAGCTCACCCTTTGGTGAACTGTGCACCTTCCTTCTCGGCCAGCGCCTTTCATTGCGCATAGCCGATTGCGTCCGGCCTCTTGGGCTGGACCGCGCACCTCCCTTGGCGTACTCACCCCTGCGCAGTTGGCCCTGCGCAACCTGACTCCTGCGCAGTCCACCCTCTGCGCAGCTCACCCTGCGCCATCCCCTCCCGCGCAGTCTAACCCCTGCACAATTTGATCCCGCGCAACCCATCTGCTGTGCCATCCATCTCTGGCGCAGTTGGTACCCTGCGCAGCTCACCCTGCGCAGTTGGCCCCTGGCGCACTTGACTCTTGCGCAATCCAACCCCATGACCCCTTGCACAATATGTCCAATCATGGAGACTTGGTTTTATTCTTCTTTTAGCTTGGCTCTTCTATAGCCCTATATATATTGATTTTTATTAGATATTTTACGTCCATTTTATATCCTTACGCCTTTTGTTATGAACTTCATTTTACTTAATATGTTTGGAATGACTATTGTACATGGCCTGGTATGACAAAGAACTAGCATAACATGACAGTGACCCATAGTGGTGCACTCCTGACATGACCAACCTGACTTGATAGTGGCCCGTCGTGGCGCACTCTTGAGAAGTACCCTGACATGATTTATCTTGATAACTTGATAGTGGCCCGTGGCGGCGCACTCTTGACTTGTAACTGGTAACTTGTAACTTGTAACTTGACTCGTATAATCAACTTGACACCGTGGGTGCTCCTACTTGCTTGCTTGTACAATCCACTTGCCTTGTCTTGCATCATGTCTAGGACGTGACTCCCTGGGTACCACGGCCAGGGACTCGCGCTAAATTGGATTAGGCTAACGATTAGATCAAACTAGAACATGGAGAATTCCCAGTCACAGGCAATCTCGTTATCTGGGTGCTTTAATGGACTTGTAGCTTGCCGACGAGTAGAGCACATTTCCAGCATACTGTCATGTGTTGCACCCTCTAAGTCACCTAAGGGTACATTTGTCTTCCGGGCAATGTACCCACCTATAACTCTCAACCCGCGGAAGGATAACTGGATGGTCTGCAGGGCTTGGGACTGGAAATTCTCACTTGCATCTTGTTAGTAATTAGGCTTGTGATAACCCTAGTTAGTTAAAGTAGTAAGCCGTAGTACTTGCCTGGCCAATTGTGAATGAATGGTGTCCAGCTCTGTCTAAGTCTTGTCTAGCCCCTGCACCTGAAACTCTTGATCTTGATTGCTTTACTTATTTCTAACGATAAATGGGTAGAGACAGTGAGCTATTCAGGCGAAGGGGTACAATCCCGGTCCTTGTTTCGTTTAAGGATTGTAACCTGGCTCCCGGAATGGTTCCACGTCCCTTGTCGTTTATCGCCCTGTGTACTTTACTACTTGTACTTCTTTTATTCTTTATGTTCTGATATGCTGGCTTTTGTCCTTATTTGTGGCCTCCTTTGTGGCACTTGCTCTTTCTGGGGTTTGACCCAGCTGGTTTTGTGTGGCCAGATTTCGGAGCAGCTCCCGAGGATCTACCAAGCTTCCAGCCCAATGGTGACAACTAGACAGAACCCGGGCCAAGAGTGGGTTTTTCTTTTTGTTTCACCCATTTATATGTAAATTTATTCTTTTGAGGCGTTTAGCCGATGAGCACCTGTTAGCTCGATGCACATTTACTTACTGTCTGCCTACGGGCTGTAAACATGATTAACAAATCCTAGGGTTGATCATGTATGACTGAACTCTTGCTAGTCCTATCATTTTGTACGACTAGCTTCATGATCATCCAATATGTAATATTTGGGACGTCTTATATATATATATTTGATGCTCTAACATCTTGTAACTCTGTTAATTGCTTGAGATTGAGACAATAGGCTTGACCTTAAGAGACTGCTGGCTTGTAGTAAACCCTCATATCTAGACAGCCGTGACCGTATAGTTGAGATGTATTCTATTTCAATATACGTAGGTGGCTATGTCTGCCCCCGCTCTCCAGTATTCCGGTTCTGGGGCGTGACAGATTTCCAGGACAGTTCTTGTACCGGCGCAATACCCAATATCGTGTTCACTCCGCAGGACATGCTTATCAAGACTAACTTGCACGATCGCCCTCAGTATTATACTGGATACGTCGGCGACGTCAAGGTAGATCGGATGCATATTGATCCTGGTTCTTCCATAAGCATCATCCCCAAAAGCCTTCTACACCACCTACGTATCCTAATGCATCGTCTGATGCCGACAAGCACTGCCATCAGCGATTTCAATTCAGGCAGAAGCTATCCTATCGGGAAGATTCGCCTGAAGTGCCAAATCGGCGACCTTCAGTCAGAAGTGACCTGTTATGTCATAGATACGGATACTTCCTACAATATTCTCCTAGGGCGTTTTCGGATACACGATTACACGATCGTGCCTTCCATACTGTACCAGTGCTTCAAGTACGTCGATAAGTACGGCTTCGTGAGGACAGAATTTGCTGACATTGATCCCTTTAAAGGGGTCGAATCCTACTTCATAGACTCATGCTTATACGAAAAGTCAAAAAAGCACCTTGTTGAAGGAGATACTCAAGCTCAAACTGAGGCAACAACTGGATCGGAAGAACCTCTGTCAATCCACCTCCAAGCCCGTAAACCTGGCAGAACTACACCACTTACAGCCAAAGGATGCAATCAGCTTCTCTGCACAAGAGGGGCAGATGATAATTCGACTGCCAAGGTCTGGCCAAGCACCAAGACCGATGATAGAGCCACTGACAATCAGGCTGCCTAGATCTAGCCAGCAACAAACAGAGGAGCTCAATCCCTCTGTCAAGCCGATGAAGATTCGTCTTCCCAGAATGAATCGGCAGCCGAGCGCTAAGCCGGGGACTGCTAGCCAGCCAACAACTCCCCGCCCAATACCGAGCACCAAACTGGGGGTCGCTAGTACACCAACGACTCTACGTTCAGCTTCACCTGTGGAGCCCCTGATGATTATGCTGTCCAAGTCATCCTTCCAGTCTTTATTGACACAGCGTGTAGTTGAACAAGAGTCAGAGCTGGCCATGTATGTGGCTGCTCACACTGATATTCCATCCGCAGTTGATGTAATTCCACTGGAAAAGATACCTTACTTCATTAATAAAGGGCTATCTTTGAACTACCTCAAGCTTAATAAGCTTTGTATAATGTATGCTATGGAACACGGTATAGGTACCCACCTACACACACAGGTGACAAATGTCTACACCGCAAACCAACTTACTCCAGTGGAAGACGCTTACCGCATAGTCGAGGGAGAGGATCATCCAATCATCTTCGGCCGGAAGAATAATCCACAACCCTTCAGGATAGAAGAAGTTGATCTCGAACCCGACACCGGAAGACTATCCCTTTATCTGTATAATTATCGATCCAAGTACCTCATACAAAAATAGGCGTATGATCTAGAAACTACGATAGGCTTGAACTACGACACTGGATGACGATTACCCTTACAATTGTCGGTCCCGGCTGGGAAACCACGGGATTACTACAACAAGACCAGATGTGGGCTAGGTTATGTTACACCTGCAACGACCCCTGAAAGCTCAGATGAGGAATATGACTGGCATTCACACTCAACTGGATCACCAACTTCCAATTTGGATGTCAGAATCGGGGACGTATTCAGGCAAGTCTTGTCCGTCAATATGGCATTCGCCGATGCCTATGAAGAAGATGAAGACATTCTTGAACTTCATGAGTTAGAGCCGTGGGCACAACAGCTAGATGTGCAATGGGAGAAGCGGTTTGAACAAAGAGAGCCTCCCACCGAAGATGAGGTTGTGCAAGTAGATCTCGGTGATGAGTCCTCTCCAAAGCCCATCTTCGTCAGCAAGAATCTGACAAACGAAGAGCGGAAATCGCTATTGCAACTCGTCAGAGAATACATCGACGTGTTCGCCTGGAGCTATGAAGACATGCCAAGACTGAACTACGAGGTTGCACTTCACAAACTCAACATTCGTCCGGACGCAAAATCGGTCAAGCAACAGCAACGACGGTTCCACCCCGACATCATGAATGCCATTGAAGCTGAGGTCAACAAAATGATAGCCAGCGGCTTCATTCGTGAGGAACAACATCCAGACTGGGTAGCTAATATAGTACCAGTCTTAAAAAAGAATGGAAAGATCCGAATCTGTATCGACTTTCGGAACCTGAATGAGGCGTGACCTAAGGATGAGTTCCCCCTCTCTATCACAGACATCATGATTGACAACACCTGCGGCTTCGAGCGTATGTCATTCATGGATGGTTTCTCGGGGTACAACCAAATCAAGATATTCCCTGATGACGAAAAACATACATCATTCCGAACACCAATTGGCACATACTGCTACACAGTCATGCCTTTCGATTTAAAGAATGCTGGCGTCACCTATCAAAGATCTATGAGCGTCATCTTTAGAGACCACTTGCGCAAGACAGTGGAATGCTACGTAGACGACATTGCCGTCAAGAGCAGATCTAAGGAAGATCATCTGCATGATTTAAGAATAGTGTTCGACCTGATACGAGTACACAATTTGAAGATGAATCCCACAAAATCCTTCTTGGGCGTATCCAGCGGAAAGTTCTTGGGTTTCATCATTACTTCCCAGGGTATCCACATAGACCCTGAGAAGACGATGGCAATCATGGAGATGGGCCTCCCGAGAAATCTTCGTGAACTCCGAGGCCTTCAAGGGAGGCTAGCTTACATCAGGAGGTTCATCTCAAACCTCTCCGGGCGATGTCAACCATTCACCCACCTCATAAAAAAGGGCGTTTCATTCGTATGGGATAAAGAATGCCAGCGCGCCTTCGACAACATCAAAGAATATCTGTCGAACCCTCCAGTCTTGGTAGCCCCGATTGCTGGAAAACCATTCATGCTCTATGTACGAGCAATGGAGCATTCTTTCGGTGCTTTACTAGCACAAAATAATGATGCAGGCCACGAGCAAGCTATATATTACCTCAGCCGAATGATGATGGAGCTAGAGCACAGATACACTGCTGTAGAGAATGAGTGCCTTGCTTTAGTGTTCGCCATTCAGAAGACGCGACACTACGTCACGGGACAAACCATATACGTGATATCACGAGTCAACCCTCTCAGGGTTCTCATGACCTAACCAGGGGAACTCAGCTCTCGCCTTGCTACCTGGGCAATATTATTATCTCCCTATCACATGATCTTCGTCCCACAGAAGGCTGTTAAAGGTCAAGCTCTGGCAGACTTTTTAGCAGCCCATCCAGGCTCGGAGACAACCATAATATACGAAGTGATACCAGACGAGGTCGCCAATTCAAATACGGTCTCCCATGATGCCATCTGGCGAATGTTCTTCGATGGTGCTCCGAGAACCGGGCCGAAAGGCAATATCGTCGCTGGGGTCAGGATGGTACTGATTTCTCCCTCCGGGTTGGTGATCAATCGGGCGTACTCCCTCAGGGAGCCTTGTTCAAACAACGTGGCAGAGTACAATGCCTTGGTTATCGGCCTCCGACTTACAAAAGAACTGGTGGTAGAGCACCTTGAAGTATATGGCGACTCACAGCTAATCGTCAATCAGGTCCGGGGTTCATACGAGGTTCATCATGAAGACATGATCCCCTATCATCAAATAGCGATCGACATCATCTCGTCCTTAGAAGGGTTCTTCATAGAGCACGTTTCCAGACTCCAGAATATTGAATCTGATGCCCTAGCAGGCTTGGCCGCTTCCCTAGCAGTACTGAATCTTGCTCATCATCTAGTTGACAGAATAGGCCGTGAATTGGTCTGTCCCAAAAATAATTTTCAATGTGTTGAGAGTTACTCCGCTCTGACAGTCGACGAAGCACCAGACTGGAGACAACCATTCGTCTACTTCGTAGTCTATGACATCCTGCCAGAGAATCCGAAGGAAGCCATTTTCGTCAGAAGACGTTCCCTCAGATTGTTCTACGATACAGAGACGAAAATGCTGTATCGACGATCATACGATGGATTACTGCTTCAGTGTCTGTCAAATACAGAAGCCAAGGAAGCTGTATACGAAGCCCATGATGATGTCTGCAGGGCCCATCAACCTGGCCCAAAATTGCAAGACCGTCTTTGCCGAATGGGCTATTACTGGCCCACGATGGTTGCAGATATGATAGACTATGCACGAAAGTGTAAAGCCTGTCAAGTCCACGCAGATTTCATCCACCAGCCATCCGAGTTTCTACATCCGACAGTGTCATCCTGGCCATTCAAAGCATAGGAAATGGACATCATTGGTCCGATCACCCCGCCTTCGTCCCAAGGACATCGCTTCATACTCGCAATCACATATTACTTCTTCAAATGGGTGGAGGCTATTCCGCTGGCAGAAGTGAAGACTTTAAACGTGCAGCTTCCTCAAGCATCACGTCATCTATCGTTTTGGACTGCCCCGAAGGATCATCCATGACAACGGTCCGCATTTCACAAGCCACGTCTTCTATCGATTCTACGACAAACACTGAATCCAGAATGTTGCTTCAACATCGTACAATCCGGCAGCGAATGGGTTGGCAGAAGCATTCAATAAAACTATAATCAAGCTGCTCAAGAAGTTTGTGTCTTCCAACAAATGCGACTGGAATGAGAAGCTTGGCGAATGCTTATGGACATACCGTACTACAGTCCGGACGGCCACTGGGAACACACAATTCTCTCTGGTGTATAGGAGTGAGGTGGTTCTCCCACTGGAGACTCAAATCCCCTTGCTTTGCGTCGCCCTCACCTATCGATTGACAACGGATAACAATTACCATCGTCGCCTGCAAGAGTTGGAGGCCTTAGACGAAAAGTGCCTGTTAGCTCAACAACGAATCGAGCTGTATCAAGCCTGAATCTCCGGAGCCTTCAACAAAAAGGTTAAAATTAGAACATTCCAAGTGGGTGATCTCGTTCTGGCAGTTCGGAGGCCGATGGTTATGACTCATAAAACTGCCGGCAAATTCCAGCTAAAGTGGGAAGGCCCATTTGTCATCGAGGTTGTATTCTCCAATGGTGCTTACCGCCTCGTAAAACAAAACGGAGACTTGCTCATGTTGCCCATCAACGACAAGTTCCTGAAGAAGTATTATGTCTAAAACGACATCCTCCAAATCTCCTAAATTGTTGAGTTATGTACCCTTTGGTACCACTGAACTCACATTCTGACTCCAAATCTCACAGATTGTCGAGTTATGTACCCGCAGGTACCGCTGAACTCACACTCTGGTCACTCCAGATAAATCTATATCGTATCTTTTGGGTAGTAAGTCACGTATGATCATACCTCTGAACTTTCTTTCTAAAAAGAGCTCCTTGCTCATGATCCACTACCCGCACTTTCAGTGCATAAAAAGGGTAATAGATCCACAAATTTTCGAAACAACCATGTCAATGTTACCTCTGAGTTGTTTCACTTACATAAAAAATAAACTACCCCTCATAGAGAACTTCCATGTCCTTATTACCTCTGAGTTGTTCTATGTACCCTTCATGGAGCCCACTCCTGCCACGTCCTCATTACCTCTGAGTAGGAAGGCTCCATTGAAGAAACCCTTATATTTACCACGTCCTCATTACCTCTGAGTAAGTATGTCGATTTTCTCTCGACTTATTATCTGTACCCAAAACCGGAGTATGCCAAGGATAATAGGCCCACAAATGTCCTCAGTTGACCACAATTGTTGTACTAAGTTTCCTAGTACATGCGCCTCATTTCTCATCATGCCCCGGGAGCCCAGCTGCTCCATGGCATTCTTTCTCCCAATACCAGGAACTTCCATAGCCACCTTACTACAGAATTGTTCTAAGTATCCCCATCAAACTTGTTATTCGTACCTAAAACATAGGTATACCAAGGGTAACAAGTCCACAGACAGTCCCCCAGTGAGGCAAATATCACAACACCTCAAACGTAATAAGCAATACAAATGAAGGGTAAAATAAAACATACTCTTTTATTTGAAAGTCAAAAGTACTATATGTTCTGGGACCATGTCCCTCTCAAAAAAAAAGGAAAAGAACATAAACAAAAGAAGAAAAAGGCCGACTATGGTTTGACGATACATAATTCTATGAGACGGTCCCTCAGCAAGGCAGTCGACTGCTCAAACTGCTGCTTGGCCCGGCGTTCGGCCTCCTGAGTCAGCCGCTCCGCATCCTCCAGATGCACATGAGCCCGCCAGCCATCCTCAAGCTTCTTCAGAGCACGCTCCAGGCCAGCAGAAGCTCGAGTGACCTTGTCGGCCTCTTGGATAATCAGTCCCTTATCCGCACGGGCGGCCTCGAGCTCAGATTCCAAGAAAGCCAGTTTCCTCTGAAGCTCAAGGATTTGCTCTCTGGTATCAATTATCACACGTGAGGTGACTGCTTTCCGAGCCATGCAATCTGTACTCCTGCGGCTCAACTGATCGTATTGCTGATATAGGTCACCGAGGTCCTTCACTATAATCGGCTTAGACGCATCTCGTGCAGCCTTTACCTTCTCCACGACAGTGGTGAGGAAGTCTCGCTCCTGATATATCGCTGAACACAGATCAACTTGCCGCAGCACTTGAAACAGGGCCACGAGCTGATCCGCCTCTAGCAATTTGGGCTCCAGAATCGCAACTATCCCTGCCCCACCAGGGAGGGTTTTAAGAATTTTAATTTAGCCACGGGCACATTGTCGGGCTAAGGCAAAGGGGGTCCCCCGCTCCACAGCAGCTTCGACCCCTCTCTTCAGGTGGTAGTAGAAGCTGTCAACCACATCCTGTGATGCTTCATCCAGAACATCCGTAGAGGACGGCGTCAAAGGAAGTGTAGCTGGCAGTGTCGAAGGAGACCCGCCGGAACTTGCCATCCCTGCCACTAGGGAAACAAATTTCGAGCAAAAAGACGCGTGGATAGCAGCTAACTCCTCTTCCGCAGCCCGAAGAACCTGGATACTCGGCAGGGCGGAAAGGTCGACCCCCGAAGCCATATAAGCGGAGGAGGACACAGGGACCTTTGCTCCCCGCCTCGGTTGTGCCACCATCTGTTCTTCCGAACTCGATCCAGCGAAAGGCCCCTCAATATAAGTCAGAAGGGGAGAAGGCACACTCCCTTCCATCGGATCCCCTCTAGCAAAGCCTACCCTGACAATATCCGTCATTGGCAGTGAAGGGGCAAGACCTGTATATCCAGAGCAACCATCAATCAGCCTAACCCGAAGGATGTGATGATAGAGCTAATGGGCCTCCTCACTAGTCAAGATTTGGCTTATCTTACTAGGGAAGGGTTATGGAGGCTGAGGTTCGCTCACAGCCGCCGTTGTCCCCTCACTAGCGACCTTCGAGCCGAATGTAGTTGGTTCTTCCGCCCCAGCCGCCCCGGAAGGAGATACAACTGGATAGACATCACCCGGCTGAGATTCAGCAGTCTCGAAGACCGTTTCAGCAGGGCCCATATCGCCTTGGGTTGAGACCTCAGCAATGGGAGGAACCTCAGCCGTCACCGAAAGAACCCCGGCTGAAACAATCTCGGCACACATATCATTAATCAAAGTAGTTAAAGCCGGATCGACCGCAGAGGCATCAGCCGGCTCCGGTGACTCCGCTTCTTCTGACACCTACAAAAGCAAAGGAAAATGATTAGATCATAGTTCAGGAGAAATAAGAGCTAAAAAAAGATGGTTGTAATTCAATTCACCTACGGAATGGTGTCAAGACCCTCGCCTCTTTCTTTAATGAGTAGCCTACGAGACTTAACCGCAGCCCATTTCACGGAGTAGGTTATGCCGCCAATAGACTCACGCCTGCCTCGCTTGCGTGAAAGGCCAGGCGCAACAGGCGGCTGATCCGCCACCACCTTATCTGGCACAACAGGCGGCTGATCCGCCACCACCTCTTCTGCAGGAGGGAGAGAGTTATCGGCATCATGCTCGTCATCCTCTTCGTCCGTATTGGTGGACTTCGAGTACGACACAGGAACCATGTTCGCCCTCTTCTTTTTCGTCTTGGACCCCTTGGGCTTCTCCGCCAAGCCAGTACCCACAATGAAGCTGGTACTCGGGTCAAAATTAATGACAGGCTTGCTCGCCGTAACATGGTATAGGGCCGCCATATACAAAATCTTCCCAGGCGCCTCAGTATTAGGAACCGAGAAGCTGGTTCGGGTATGAACCGCGTCATAATAATGCCAGGCCCTGATACCGTCAAGGACGCTACCTTCAAAGCCCAGACAAGAGCTGGGACTGTCAAAGAATAGCTGGCTATACCCGAACTGGCGGGAGAACCTACTGGGCAAGTAGGGCTCCAAGTAGACATTATTGCGGTTATGGTATACTAGGTGCGCTGGACGAATATTACGCAACCAAAGGAGCATCTTCTTAGGCAATAGGTGAGGAGGTCTGGTAAAATCAATATGTACACCCCTCACTTTTTCATCGATAAAAGAGGAATAGACACAAAAAAGTTGTATCCGTCCACTCTCGCCAGCACCCTCCGACAGGCTGGCATAGTGCTGCACTCCCAGGGCTGATGGTGTTATTGGAAAATAAAAGCATCATCAGCCGTAACACCGTCTTTTGCTCCAGGCCTCATCAAAGACCGACAGTGCATCAACAGCCACCCCATCAGATAATGGTAGGACAGCTTTATACGCTCAAAATCCATCGCCGTGTCACAGGCGATGACCTTGGACGAGAAGGAGCGAAGGCCATGGTGTATGCTGCACACCATGGCTGGAAGAAGGGCCAGTCTTGCCCCAAAGACCAGCTTTACGACAGGGAGGATAAAGTGGCAGTTGATCCTCTCAATGGAACCTGCCCCTCCTGAGACCACACAGTTCTATAGCCACACCATCAGAAATCCTGCCAGGAGTGCCTTCTCTGACAGCCGCTGAGTACCATAATAAAAATAACTAAAGGAGTCAGTTTGACTCCCAAATGTGTCGCCCGTGGCTCTCGATCTCTTGGCAGTAGATGCCAGTTTTTGTACCTCCTCATGGGTTTGAGGATCTCAGAAAGAAACCCGGACTGAGGCACCTAGTATAAAAGGGTATGAGACCCAGGACGTGGTATGGGGAATGCTCCCTTCCGAGATACCATCCTTCTTGATGGATGCCTGGTGACAGGTTCTGTGGTAACATAACAATTCCCGGTATACAGCAACAAAGCCCGGGAACTGCCGATCCAAATCCTCGAACTCTTCGTTCGTAGGGGTGTACACTTTAAAGACTTCGCCCCCCCAGGACAGCTTGGAAATGACGTATATCTCGTGGAGAGCGAGTCCCAGCTCCCCTCCAGGAGTGAAGAAGGTTCCCGTCCGCCGGTTGTACATCTCCAGGAGAGCCATGAACAACGATTTATTATGGTTACACCATGACAGGTGCCCCGAATGGCATGGTAGAGGCCGATCTCACGAAGGGGAGTCTCATACTTCTGCAGAATCCATGTGGTCAAGTTGGCCCATGCAGGGATGGGGTTTATCTAGTTCAGCAGCGCCAACCGGCCGACGGGATAGGACCCCTTCCGAGCAAGCTGGTTCAAGATGGTGTTAGCTTGAGAGAACGTAAAATTGGGACCCGATACATTTATGAAAGTACCCGGGGCCAGTCCCATCACGTACCGACTGATCGATTCCCTTCCCGCATACGCTGACCCCAAATTCCTGTTATAATGGATGTTACCCACAATCATCCCTAACTTGCTTGGGGTCAAGGAGTCCACCATCTTTCTGTCTATCGATAACATGTTGAACCATGATAGAGGAAAATGATGCTCCATCTGAGAGATATGGATCGCCATCCCGTCAAGAGTAAAGCTCCAACTCTCGGATATATCCAGCACTCGGGGGTTCTTCACAGTCAAGGCATCCGCAAAGAGGAACGCCGGCTTCAGGTATTTTCCTTCCAATTGCTTCGAGTTCATCATGGCACAGAGAAAGTAGAAGGGTTGGTTCCTGATAGCATTCAGCCTCTCCATAGGCTCGTATGTGGGAAGCTAGTTCACCACATATTAGACTAAGTGGTCAAATCGCACACCCACAGCAGATTGGGCCGAACCCACCAGGGGTTCTGTCACGACCTGCACCCTAGATGTAAGGGCACGAGAAGTGGGTACGTCCAGCCTACGCTACAGTATCGGTAGTAGAACGCTGTCCTAGGTCACAACATCTAACAATATAATGCTAAACAGTTTATACTCCCCGAATGAGGGTGACATAGCAGAATGTAAACTCAATCACATCTAAGGTAGAGCATAATGGAAGATAGATAAAACATAAAATCCAAAAGAGATACAACAGATAGAAGTCTAAGTATCTCAGATACACAAACCCAGAAATACATCTCAAAGTTCAAATACAGTAATCTATAAATACAACTCAAGACAACTGAAGATAAGCTATAAGCTAAACCCTAGCTATCTATACAACCTCTACTGTGTCTCCTCTAGGCTAGTAGGCAACCTCCAGGCTACCTGTAAAATTTATCAACAGGTCCAGTCAGGACAGGAGCGAGCACAATACATCTCAACAGTTCATAGCAGGTTAGAAAATATGATCATGCAGTAAAGTAAGATACAGGTACTGAAATAAATGCAGTATGTAAACAGAGAGAGAGAGAGAACTGTAGTAGAAATATCTACTATACATAGAGAACTATCAATGGCTAGTGAGTCAGAGTACAATATAGACATGTAAATGGCATAGGAGATTCTGATGCTACACTATGAAAAGATTCTGATACTGCACAACTTGGATAATATTCACATGTCTACTTCTACTCCCCCGTACCCCCAATCAATACACATGGATCCAACCAGGTTATGTTATGATTCCATGCAATGGCACCCGAAGGGTGATACATGGATGCCCATAAATGGGTGATTCTGGGAATGCCCATAAGTGGGTGATTCAAGGAGACTCTGTGATCATGAGAGTACATGTCACAAGTGATCAATGAACCAAGAAGCATAGTGATACACAATGTAAGTGAAACGCACAGAACATGTAATATCCGATGCTCCTAAAGGATAATATCTCAAGAAATGATCCATATAATACCAATCCGTGTGACTAACGTAATAGTATCAAGTAAAGTAATTTAAAGCAGGAAAATAATTCTAAGTAGGATATGAAATGATCAGAGAATGTACTCGCCTGATAACCTGAACAGCTGATAAGTATAGGGGGTACATCTGAAGCCACAGAGTCCTATTTAAAGTAACACAGGTTACAAGGTGTTCAAGTTGTAATAAATAAATCTCTACAAGCAATCTATATTATCCTAGGTTCTTCTAAGTCAAAACAACTCTAGGTCAACTCCGGTCAATAATTTAGTCAAACTAGGTCAAGTGTTGACTTACAGTTGACTTGGGTCAACTAGTCAACTCTGGTCAAACAGGGTCAATTCTAGTCTAATTATTAAAGATATAAAGTGTACTTCGTTATTTGTACGCCAAAACTTACGACACGTAAATCGGGATGAGATGATCAACGGTAAAGTTGATAATCTTATTATAGTAATCCACGTGTCCATCTTGTCAATTTTAGCGATGTGAGATCACTGGAATTGACTGATCTCAGTTTCGTTGTACTAATCCCGAAATACGAACATTATAAGAATTAATTATTAATTATTTATAAAAAGGTTAAACTCAGAGAAATTATCAACAAACATTGTCGGACGATGAAATAAATATCGCTAACGTGTCCAGAATGGTCAAATTAGATAGGATAGCCTACCCATCGGTCCAATTTGGACACAAGGGCAAAAAAGTAATTTTGGGTCAAAAATGGTATCCGTGTCGGAGCCGCTTTGCACCAAAAAATGTGCAAGAAAACAAGTCTATAAAGTATAATAAATTATATATCTACGAAACCAGAATGACGATACGAACCCAACGGTATCTCCAGAATTGGATTCCGTTGACCCGATCTCAATTTGGTCCGTTGACCAGAACTTGGAATTCCGGTTTACACGAAAATGCGTACCGAAGCCAATGTTCTCAAAACTCAACAAACTATATGTCAACGAGTCCAGAATGATGATACGAACTCAACGGTATAACCGAAATTGGATTTCGGTGAGCCGATCTCAAAATGACCTGTTGACCCGTATATTGGTATCGAACTTGCACCGAAATGCGTGTCGGAACCAATGTCCACCAAAACCTAGCAAATTATATGTTAACTAGTTCAGAATAATGATACAAACTCAACTGTATATCCAGAATTGGATTCCGATGAGCCGACGTCAAGAAGTCCCGTTGACCCGGATTGTGGGACCCACTTTTCACCGAAATGCATGCCAGGGCCCACGTCCTCCAAATCGAACAAATTTATATGAAAACATGCCAAAACGATGCCACGAGTCTACTGATGGTGTCAGAAATGAAATCTGGAGTCCCGTGTTCAAAAATGGAATTTTACAAGTTAGAAATTACGAATTCGGACGGCCAACTTTGGCGTCGAATTCAACCAATCAAACAAGCTCACAATGAAATAAAACTGGAGGAGTAGTAAGAGGGTTACACCAGCTTCACACAGGAATTGTAGCATGCCAAATGGAGCTGCGGTGGAGGAGGTACAAGCTGACGAAGTTGGCTCCACGAAACTGTCCATAATTTATACAATTTAAACGGTCAACTTTGTGGCCGGTTTTGATGTATCAAACGATAAAATTAACAGACGAAAATTGACAGGAGTGAAGGTGGATATATCGAGATTGTGGCGGAGCGAAGAAATCCCCGATCCAACAGTCGAATTCTCAGGAAAACGTGCACGAAGTCGCTACGACGGAACTCAAATTCTGGATCGATCCCGCGTGCGTCACGACGGAACTTCTTGCAAAACGCACGAATCGCCTCGACGACGCATCCCAGAGGACGGTGGCCGCCATAGGGCCTACCCCGGGGGTGCGCCCGGCTATGTGGGGGTTGGCCACGCCGACCATGACTGCCACGTCGACGGCGGCCATGCCCGTACGTGCGCGGCCATGTGTGGCAGGCTGATGTACGGAAGCTGCTGTGCGCTGCTGCTGTACAGTGCTGCACGACATGCCTGGCTCGACGGAGGTACGGCGGGGCTGCACGGCAAACGCGCGATGGAGGAGGTGGCGGGCTAAGGTGGTGCGAGTGGTGTTGATAGTGGTGTTGGCGGTAGAATGAAGGAAAGATGTGGTTGAGGTTGTTTGATGAGAAGGAGAAGGAGGTGGCTGGCCAGGATGGGTGGCCAGCCGAGCTCGGCCATGGCGGAGCTTCGGCCAGGGGGCTGAGCTCGGGGATGAGGAGTTCGGGAATGGGCTGTTGGTGTTGGTGTTGGGTTGTGGGAGAAAAAAATGTGTGGGAAATTTAGTAGTTTGTGTGTACAATTAATGAGAGAGAGAGTGGAAGAAAAAAACACTCCTCAATTTTAGGGTCGGCCATATGTGAGGAAGGGGTTGGAGAGTTTACATGTAGGAGGATTTAAGGGCTAAGATTTATTTAGGGGAAATCAAATTGCTAGAATTAATTATAGGAATTTGGGTTATTCCTATAGGGATTAAAATCAATAGAATTTTCTATTAAATATTAAAAATAGGTAACAAGAGTACTTGATATTTTTCAAGGGAAATGAGGCTGAGGGTGATGGTGATGGAGAGTAACATGGAGCTGGGGCTGGGTTCAGTCAAGCCGGGTTGGATCAAAATCGGACATGGCAAAATAACCGAATTAAAATAGGTGTTGATAATCATGGGTAAATAAGTAGCATGTGGGAATCCCAATAAATGAGACACAAGTGACGTGCGGATAGTAGGCTCAATGTGGGCCATGTCCATATTTGGGGCTGACAGGTTTTGGTCGACAGGGTACCCACAAATCAAGTTGAAAAATAAATGTGACACCGTGGGATGAAATAAAATCGGGTCACGTGTCAGAAAAGTTGTATGAACAAAATGGAGCACAAAATGGTGTATCTGAGTGGGACACGAAGGTCATGGATGAAGAGCGTCTCGAGTAGATCATGCATGATGAGTTGGTTTCAAGAAAATAACTAGTCTCGCGCTCCCAAATTAAAAGTCACGGTAACGTGCTAATAATGATCAAGAAAAAGTGTGGAAAATTAATTAATGATCAAATGGTCTAAATCGACCCAAAGTTCTGCAAAGCAAAAAGTGTACAAGGGAACAAGTTTGAGTGAGACATTATATACCGTCATGAAGGTAATCATGTCAACTACAAAACTCGTGAAGAAGATTTCCAGAGTTGAACATCCCTGACACTCCAAATATCAATGGCACGGAAAAGTACATTTAAAGATAATAAACAGAATAAATTATTTATAGAAACTAAATCAATCAAAAAAATTTTAAAAAAATCAATCCGAAATTCAGGGTGCTCACAGGTTCTCCCGTTGGATTGACTGGCAGATTCACTGAAAATGGACAAAAGAAATAAAGTTAGAAGATGGCCAGGTGAAACCAACTTAGTGTTTCGGGGCTTATGCGGCTCTATATTGGCGGGGCCTTATGCGGCCCAGGTCAAAGCGAGCTTATGCGGCTTGGTTCGACGCGATCTCATGCAGTCCAGTTCAGATGAGCTTATGCGGCTCGACTTAGCACAGCCTCATGCGGCCCGGTTCAGATGAGCTTATGCGGTTCTGCTTAGCGCGGCCTCATGCGGCCCGGTTCAGATGAGCTTATGCAGTTCTGCTTAGCGCGGCCTTATGCGGCCCGGTTCAGGTGAGCTTATGCGGCTCGGCTTAGCGCAGCCTCATGCGGCCCAGCTCAGATGAGCTTATGCGATTCTGCTTAGTGGGACCTTATGCGGCCCAGTCCAGATGAGCTTTTGTAGTTCTGCTTAGCGGGGCCTTATGTGGCATAGTTTAAAGGGGGCTTATGCGGTCCTGTTTGTTGGGGTTTCATGCGGCTCAGTTCAGAGGGACTTATGCGGTTCTGTTCGACGGGTCCTTATGCGGTTCAGTTTGCAAAGTGCTTATGCGGCCACAAGACGACTCTCATGCGGCTCGGATATGGGGAATACCCCTATGCAGCTCGGACATAGGATGTATATGTGGCACATATAGCACAGTATGCGGATTCATCACAATGAACTTGAACAGTTCAATGAAGACGAAGAAGGCCCGCGCATAAAATATGCGACATAGCCATGATGGTTAGGTTCTGAGTTCATGTAATTTCTCCCAAAATCTTTACCAGCAATGACGGGGCGAACGTCGGAATGAACTTCAGGCGCCGCAGTCGACGTGGAAGCCACTCCCTTACCCTTTACCGCAACCTTGGAAGTCTTGGGGGCCATCGATGATCGAAGAAGAATAAGAAGAAGATGGCAGCTAGAACAAGAAAAGCTTGAACTAAAGAAGAGATTAAAGAGTCTCTCTCCAAAAATTACTCTTATTTATAGACGGACAAGAAGGACACGTGGACCGATAAACGCTTCGGATTATGTGCTGCAGACAAAATCGACTCTTAGGATTTCATCCCCTCTCATGCAGGAGATTCATCATGGCAAAAATCTAAATATTTAATAAGCCGACTCTTGGGATTCCCCCTAAAAGACGGCTTTAAATCAAAATGAATCAAGAGCAATTAATGAGACGCCTACGTGGCAGAAAGGACAGTATACGACCAGAGCGGTCCATGCGGCTTGAAAACTCCATCCGGCCAGAGCCGTCCATGCGGCTAGGAAGTCTATGCGGCCAGAGCGGTCCATGCGGCTATAGAACTCCATGCAGCCAGAGCAGTCCATGCGGCCAGAACGGTCCATGCGTGTCACGCCCCAGTACCGAAATACGGAGACGGACTAGGCCAGCTACACCATATGAGGTACGTAACGTCATACGGCGATCGTGGCTGTCGAGAGACTAGGGGGTACATGCTACAATCAAGTCTCCTATGGTCCCACAGAGTTCTATGTCTCAATCAATCAAATCACATCAGCAAATAGATGAACATTAAAGATAAAGCAGTAAGGCGTCCCCGACGCTGTATCAAAATGATCATGAGAGACTAGCTATCTCGGAGAGTCAGGAGTACAAAATTATACACAGCTGCAGTCTGTTTAATTACAATTATGTACTGACACAAAATCTCAAGTAATCCGGCTAACAGGTGCCGGTGGCTAAACGCCGCAAAAGTATAAGCAGGAGTGGTGGAGAAGAAACCCACTCGAGTCCCCGAACTGCCATGCTCCAAGTATGCACCATGGATGTCAGGGAGGAAGATCGTGTCCTCAGGCTCTGCTACGGGATCTGGCCAAACAAAACCAGCGGGGTCAGCCCCGAATAGCAAGTACCGCCAAAGGGGCACAAGAGTTAAGACTAAAAACCCAGTTAATAGAATGATTGATAATAGTAATACTTATGCTACCATTATAGGGTAACGCCATATCCTCGAACCCATATGGCACCCTTACAACCAAACAAGGACAAAAGGTGCCGCATGGAGTCGGGACGCGTCGTACTCTATAACTTTCGCATAAGTTAAAGGGTATAAACAATAAAATCTCCTGATCGTGACTTCGGTCGATAGCCTATCGCAGCACAATAACCAACCCAATAATCAAACAAGAACATGGGTTGGATCATGTACCATGATAGACCATGTTCCTCAGTCATTCACAGAAGTAGCACTTCACAACCAGAATAAGTCTTCCGTTCATAACTTCGGTCCACAGCCTATCATAGTACGATAACCAACCCAACAATCAAACAAGAACATGGGTTGGATCACGTACCATGACAGTCCGCTTCCCTCAGTTACTCACGGAAGGTAATAGGGTACAAGCAAGTCGTTTTCACGGCCAATCAAGTCTACGAGTTTCTAGTGGGACGAGGTTATCCTCGCATCATGTTAATAGGAAATCCTCAGATCGTATCTTTCCAGGAAGGCTAGCCAACCCAGGGGTTCGCGTAGACAGGTATGATTGAGCACAGGTCCCTCGCAAGGCCACCTTGCTAAAACATATAATATATAGCAGGAATTAATCGGATACAGTCATCCACTCGTTGCAGATGACACAGTATCCGTGGAGACCAGCCGGCGCGTTAAGACAATATCTCAAGGCGGCTGGTGTAACACGATCTCGAGATTTTGCCCTCCCCATACATCTAGTATATTTAGTTGCCTAGTTTAACCCTAGGTGAAATCTGGACTCACATGCTGTGGCCTGCATGATTATCCTCCTAAAATCGTACCTTAGTACGAGTACCCCAAAGAGGATTCATGTCAATCAGTATGTCAACATGTTCTACCCTCCTTAGTGTAATGCATCATTGCAAATACGCCACATGGAGTTACGAGTCTTTTGTCGAGCATGAACAAGAACTGGGACATTCAGGCACATGTATCAGGTAGGAACACTTTGTTCTCCGGGTCACATTAGTGCTCATATCATGCTCGGGGCAAAAGGCGTAAGGATATAAAATGGGCATATAATATATATATATATATATATATATATATATATATATATATATTATAATAATAATAATAATAAGGTAACAATATAGGGCACAAAAGTCCATGCGGCTCAAAGGGAGTGAGTCCATACGGCTGGGTCACTACAGGTTCATGCGGCTGGGGCTACACGCTCATGCGGCTCAGAGAGCCCCAAGGCGCATGCGGCTGGAAGGGCGGGTTCATGCGGACGAAGGGGTGTCAGCGTATGCGGCTGGATGATGGATGGGCCTTATGCGGCCCAAAACAGTAGCGCATATGCGGCTGGGTACAAAAGAACTCATACGGCTCGAAGGCTAGCCGCATGAAGTCCACGCGACCGGGGCCCATGCGGCTCAGTCTGAACAAGGCTATGCGGCTCGATTACTTGCCGCATGAAGATTCATGCGGTCAAGTACTCAAGCAAGTCTCATGCGGCTAGGAAGGACTTTCCATGCGGCTGAGCTCAAACGAGTCTTATGCGGCTGGAAAGGCCATGCGGCTCAGAGGCTTGCCGCATGAGGATTCATGCGGTCAAGTACTGCTCTTCTTCTCCACTTGTCCGAGAAGAGGAGCCAAGCAACCATGGCTTCCAAACTACACAAAACCTTCATCCGGAGCCCAAATCGGAACTTCCTTAGGTCAAAATAGGGTAGAACAAAATTCTCTACAACATGAAACCATCAAAACTTAAAAATAATGAAGTTTGCTAGATCAAAACCAAGAAAATCCGAAAATAGTTAAAACCTAGATCTACAAAGATTAAAGCTTCAAAATGGAAAACTTCAAGTTCCAAACTAGTATAGAATAAGGAGAAGAACATATTTTGACAAATAATTTTGTAAGAAAACATCAACAACATTTATGGATCCATCTCTTGAGCAAGTTGGTACTTGCCTTGGTTGGTGGAGGAAAGTAAATGAGAGAAAATAAATGAGAGGAGAGAGAATGAGTTGTGTTATTATATAGAATCTTGAACCCATGGGTTCATGATGAACCAAGGTGAACCAAGAATAGGTTCCCCAAATGAGCCAAAACTGTAGGCCCAAAATGCAGAAAATAAATTACGAAATAATATTTTGTCGAATATTTTTGGAAAATGCATGAAGAAATATAGCATAATAAATATAGTAAAAATACAAGGAAAATATAATTTACCGGTTTACGTATTAAAATACGTATTCCAGGATCGGGGAGTGATATCTCTACCCTTCTTAGAAAAATTTCGTCCTCGGAATTCCAGCTAAGACAGGATAGTGAAATCAGGACAAGCGAGACACAATCATATACAAGTTAACTATCATAGCAATTATTATCATACATCACAAAGTGCAAAACAAGCAGGTGCAGATAAGCAGGGAATCGTGTCAATAAGGTGCAAAAATATACCTTATCAGTCAAACAAATGCGGATACCGAGATCTGATCTCGTCCTCGCGCTCCCAGGTTGACTCTTCCGGAGAGTGATGGTTCCAAGAAACACGGACAAGGCTGATCGTCCGATTCTTGAGTACCTTCTCTCGCCGGTCTAAAATAGATACGGGTTGTTCCTCGTAAGTTAGGTCGGTACCAACGACTAACTCAGAATGATCGAGGACATGACTCAGATCCGGGACATACCCACGTAACTGGGACACATGAAACACATCATGTATGCCGGTTAACGAAGGTGGAAGGGCAAGTCGATAAGCCACATCGCCTACCCGAGCGAGAATCTTAAAAGGACCAACGTATCTTGGACTAAGCTTTCCTCGGGTTCCAAATCTAATGATACCCCGAGTTGGCGAAATCCGCAGAAACACTTGGTCGCCAACTCTGAACTCTAGAGGTCTACGATGCTGATCTGCCCAATGGCGATATCGGTCCTGTGCAACTCGAAGGCGCTCTCTGACCAACTTAACTATCTCCACAGTCTGTGTGATCATCTCTGGCCCCAATAACTTTCGTTCTCCGACGTCGTCCCATGCCGATTCCAGAGTGGAAGTGGGAGCATGTGACCATGGATTTTGTGACTGGACTACCTAAATCCCCAGCTAGTAGAGATGCTATTTGGGTCATTGTGGATAGGCTTACCAAGGTAGCGCACTTTCTCCCGTTTAGAGTTGGTCAGTCGACGGCTCAGCTAGCGGAGATGTACCTCAGGCAGATTGTCAGATTGCACGGTGTGCCAGTCAGTATCACCTCGGAACGAGATTCAAGATTTACGTCGCACTTTTGGCGTAGCTTGCAAGAGAGCTTGGGAACCCATCTCCAGTTCAGTTCGGTATATCACCCGCAGATAGATGGCCAGTCGGAGCGCACGATCCAGACTCTTGAAGACATGTTGCGGTCTTGCACACTTGACTTCGGTGGTTCATGGGAAGATCATTTGCACCTGGTGGAATTCTCATACAACAATAGTTTCCAGGCCAGTATCCAGATGGCACCGTTCGAGGCACTGTATGGTAGGAAGTGCCGATCCCCGCTAGCCTGGGATGATGTTGGAGAGAGATAAATGCTCGGTCCAGAAATGATTGCCCAGACAGTTGAAGTAGTCAGGCAAGTCAGAGATCACCTTCGAGTTGCCCAAGATCGCCAGCGTCATTGGGCGGATTCTCATCGGCGCCCTCTCGAGTTCTCAGTCGGCGATCATGTATTCCTGAGGATTTTGCCTAACCGTGGCATCATTCGTTTCGGCGTACGGGGCAAGCTTAGTCCTAGGTATATAGGACCGTTTGACATTCTGGAGCGAGTAGGAGATGTATCCTATCGTCTCGCTCTTCCGCCGTCGCTAAGCGAGGTGCATGACGTATTCCATGTATCCCAATTACGACGGTATATCCCAGACCCGAGCCACATCCTGGATCATTCGGAATTGGTTGTTGGTACCAACCTTTCGTATGAGGAGAGGCCCGTGTCTATATTGGACCGGAGAGAGAAGATCCTCAAGAACAAGACTATCAAGTTAGTCCGAGTTGCTTGGGGTCATCACTCTTTGGTGGAGTCAACGTGGGAGCGTGAGGATGATATCCGATCACGATATCCCGACTTGTTTGACTCGTGAGGTATAATGTCTTTCTTATGCCTCATGCCATCAATTCCTTGCTTGCATGATTGATTGATTGCCTAGTATAATTGCCTGTGAATAGTGTAGCTTGTCATTGCTCCTCTAGCCTCTTGATTAAATTCTGAGGACGGAATTCTTTTAAGGTGGGTAGAGTTGTAATGCCTGTGGTTCGTATTACGTATTTTGGAAATATGTGTACGTATTTTCTTGTATTGTTCCTTGTTTAGTTTTCTTGGCTTGGTTTAACTCTCGGTTTGGGTTGGCTTGGTTTGGCCGGCTGGTTGCTTGGTCCATAATGGACCAAGGTGAACCCCCTACCTACCACCAACCCATGATATTTATTTTCCCACCAACCTTTTCTCTCCTCCATAACTCTCATTTATTTCTTCTTCTTCTTCTTCTTCTTCCTTCCTCCCCACAACTCCCCAACCCTTAGGCAAGTGCAACTTGCTTCCACAAGAGAACTTATTTTTATGGTTCCATTAGCTTCTTCTCATGATTCTAAGACACATTAGAACTTGTCATTTTCCATTTTGAGGCTTTGATTCTTGCAGATCTATAATTTAGTATTTTTGGATTTTGGTGGTTTTGATCTATCAAACTCCTTTGTTTTCAAGTTTTTATGGTTCCATGTTGTAGATAATTTTATTCTACCCAATTTTAACCTTTGGAAAGTTGGATTCGAACTTGTTTTGACCAAGTTATGAGCATTTGGAGTTTTGGGTTCCATCCTTGGAGTTCTTGCTGTTCTTGCCATTTGGAGAAGACAGTAAACAGTGAGCTAGCTTTTTAGCTTATGCCACTGAGCTGTACGCTGCTCTTTAGTGAGCGTACGCTAGCCTTCGTATGCTGCTCTTTAGTGAGCGTACGCTAGCCTTCGTACGCTGCTCTTTAGTGAGCGTACGCTAGCCTTCGTACGCTGCTCTTTAGTGAGCGTACGCTAGCCCTCGTACGCTGCTCTTTAGTGAGCGTACGCTAGCCTTCGTACGCTGCTCTTTAGTGAGCATACGCTAGCCTTCGTACGCTGCTCTTTAGTGAGCGTACGCTCACCTTGATACGCTGCCTGTTGGCAGCGTGTCTTGAGCATACGCTAGCTTGAGCGTACGCTGACCTGTAGCTTGAGCATGCCCTTGTGTACGCTGACCCTTGCATACGCTTCCCATTGGAAGTGTATGGATCCTTTGGTACGCAGACCTGAGCGTACGCTAGCCTGAGCATAGCCTGGCTTGAGCGTAGCCTGATTACCCTTAATCTTCTATAGCCCTGTATATTAATATCTTATTAGATATTTAACGTCCAGTTTATATCCTTACGCCTTTTGTCATGAACTTGATAATCATGGGTTTGTTTAATATGTTTGGAAATGATACCTGAGCATGACACGATAGTGATCCGTAGTGGTGCACTCCTGACATAATGACCTGACATGACCAGATAGTGGCTCGTCGTGGCGCACTCCTAACAAGTACACTTGACATGATAAACCTGACATGTTATATCTTGATAAGCTGTTGCGACGGCTACCTGACATGACATGACTTGACAAGAATGAACATCCTGGACACCGTGGGTGATTGTGCTTGTATAAATAAACCAGTCCTGTCTTGCATCATATCTAGGAGGGGACTCCTGAGTACCACGGTCAGGAGTACCTATTGAAATGAACTAGGGACTAATAACTAGATTAATACGTTAGTCATGAAGAGATTTCCCAGCTACAGGCAATCCCGTTACCTGGGCGCGCCTGGGATCTGTAGCCTGCCGTCGAGTAGGGCATATTTTCGGCACACTGTCATGTGTTGCACCCTTCAAGCTACTTAAGGGTACATACGTTTCCTGGACGATGTACCTACCTGAATTCAACCCTAATCTTTCGACCTGGGTAACCTGGATGGTCTGCAGGGCTTGTGGCTGTGGAATAATCTCACTGCATCTTGTTAGCAACTAGGACTGTGATAACCCTAGTTAGTTAAAGTATCAAGCCGTAGGTCTTGCTTGGCCGTGAAATGATTGGATGGAGTCTAACAAGTCTAGTCTTGCCCTGATCTTGTTCCAGACTGTTACATGACCAGCATGCTTGTATTCATTTCTCGATAAATGGTGAGAAACCAAGCTCCGTTCAGACGAAGGGTTACAACCCCGGTCCTTGTTTGGTTTACGGGTTGTAACCTAGCTATCTGAATAGTTCCATGGTTATCTCATCGTATATCATCCTGACATGCTTTTTCTTATTTCCAGTTTTACCAGTTATTTATATTTCCTGTCTTTTATTATATTATTTATATTCCTGTGCTGATTGCTGGTTTTAGTTCTTAAGTGAAGCCTCCTTTGTGGCACTTGCTCTTTCTGGGGTCTGACCCAGCTGGTTTTGTGTGGCCAGATTTTGGAGCAGCTCCAGAGGATCTACCGACTTCCCAGCCAGATGGTGGCCACTAGACGGAACCCTGGCAACGAGTGGGTTATTTTGGCTCTCCCGCTCTATTGTGAAAATATTCTTTTGAGGCCTTTAGCCGACGAGCACCTGTTTAGCTCGATTGTACTTTTATTTACTGTCTGCCTACGGGCTGTAACATGATTAACAGATCCTAGGGTTGATCATGTATGACTAAACTCTTGCTAGTCCTAACATTTTGTAACGACTAGCTTCATGATCAGCTGAATATGTAATATTTGGGACGCCTTACTATTGTGTATTTAATGATCATACATCTTGTAACATCTATTTACTTGCTTGTGATTGAGACAATAGGCTTGTTCTTGACCTTAAGAGACTGCTGGCTTGTAGTAAACCCTCATATATCTAGACAGCCGTGACCGTATAGCGAGGTGGATTGCACTTCAATATACGTAGCTGGCTATGTCTGCCCCCGCTCTCCAGTATTCTGGTTCTGGGGCGTGACATGGTTTAAGTGGTGGCCCATGCAGGTCTTGTAAATCAAGATATGTGAGGGTTTACCGAATAGATGTCTCAATCAGTATTCGCCCTTGAACTCTGCTCGTATCTTCTGAATCCCTGGATTCTTGTCCTGATCATATGCTTGTATCGTTGATCTGTCCTGGTCCTTCCTTATTGTTCCCTATGTCGTCTTCTTCAGCGGTATTGTTCGTGGACCTGCCGACCAGCAAGGTGGAGCACCTCCCGCGGACCAGCAGCAACCTGGAGATCAAGCCCAGCACTCCGGAGTAGCCTCCAGAGTCGAGCCTATTAGAGAGCCACCAGTCCAGCCAGTTCAACCTGTAGAACATGATGACGGCACTTTGGTAGGACTCGTCAGGACCTTGATAGCTTCCCAAGATCGTAGAGGAGATGCCTTGCAACAGGCAGTGGCGGATGCATTGACCCGGGGTGGTCATCAGGGTAACAGCGCGGCCAACAGCTTCAAGCGCTTGAACCCTCCCTTCTTTGACGGTAGTGAAGATGCTATCGCAGCAGATGCATGGCTTCAGGACACAGAGGTGGTTCTAGAAGCAGCCAGGACTCCAGAGAACGAGAAGGTGGCTGTTGTGCACCTGCAGTTGTTAGATCTTGGCCGCAGCTGGTGGGCAGCGCAGGCCGTTGGATTAGCAGCCCCCATTGCTTGGGCAGTATTTCGGGAGAGATTCCAGACCAAATATTTTGATGCTGTAGCTCGGTACGATCTACAGACGAGGTTTACCAATCTGAAGCAAGGAGGCAGGACGGTCGACGGATATGCGGCCGAGTTTTCCAGACTCAGTCGGTTTGCTCCCACTTTGGTGGCCACCGAGTATGATAGAGCCCAGCGATTCCAGCAGGGGCTTCACCTGGAGATTTTGTTTACAGTTGAATAGTTTGAGCATCAGACTTTTGATGCAGTCTTGAGAGCAGCCCGGAGGCATGAGTATACCTCCCAGAGGATTGTGGATAGGGTCGGAGGTCGGAAGAGATCTCACGGCCAGATGAATCAGTCTTCGGCACCAGCCCCGGCAGCCAGGGCCTTGACTATTGGAGTTCCGAGGTGAGCGGCCTCAGTGACGTCGGTTCAGCATTCCACTCCGACGCACCCTCAGCAGCAGCAGAAGCAGAAGCAGTCTTCCGCAGTGGGTTGTTCTCATTATAGGAAGCCAGGCCATGTGGTGGCAGAATGTCGCAAGGCACAGGGATTGTGCCTAGTTTGTGGAGCAGCAGACCATAGGGTTGGATCCTGCCCGAACAGGGGTGGTTCATCCTCGTCCAACCTTTCTAGCTCTTCGGTGAGAGGACCAGCTCCGGTCCAGCAGCAGCAGTATCCATTGCCGAAGCCCTTACCGTCTCAGACCCAAGTGTTTCAGCAGCAGAGCCCTCAGCAGTATGTGCAAGCCCAAGCCCAGAGTCAGAGCAGGCAGCGAGGATATCAGCAGAGGGGACCAGCACCCCGAGGGTACGGTCAGGCTATGGTGATGATCGTGGAGGAAGGATTGGCACCAGGAGAGGTAGTGGCAGGTACTATTCTCGTCAACTCCTTTCTAGCTTCAGTTTTATTTGATTCTGGTGCATCGCATTATTTTTTGTCTGCACGATTCGCGACACGGGTAGGATTGGAGCCCGAGTCATTATCAGTAAGGCTCAATATACTTACTGGTAACGGACTTGTGGGAGTAGATAGAGTGTTTTTCTCGTGTCAGATCGTAGTTAGCGGTAGAGAATTCTCCGCTAGGTTGATAGAGTCCCCGATGGCCGATTATGATGTGGTCCTAGGGATGGATTGGTTGAGGAACCAGTATGCTAGGATAGACTGCCACCTTGGCAGGGTTGTTTTTAGCATTCCAGGCGAGCCGGAGTTTTCTTTCTCTCGAGGTGAGGTTGAGTCATCTCCTCCAGTATTACGGATGGCAGTAGCAGCAGTTCAGTTGCCCAGGATAGTGGACGAGTTCCCAGATGTTTTTCCAGAAGAGCTTCCAGGTATGCCTCCGGAGCGGGAGATCGAGTTCACTATAGACTTGATTCCCGGGACAGCCCCAGTATCAGAGAGAGTCTACAGGATGGCGCCATCAGAGTTGGAGATATTGTACAAGATGATTGAAGAGCTTAGGACCAAGGGATTCATTCGTACAAGTGGATCACCTTGGGGAGCCCCGATGCTTCTTGTGAAAAAGAAGGATGGTACGTCCAGGTTATGTGTTGATTATCATACCTTGAACTCAGTGACAATCAAGAACAGATACCCTCTTCCGAGGATAGATGACTTGTTTGATCAACTCAAGGGGGCTTCAGTATTCTCGAAGATTGATTTACACTCAGGTTATCATCAGATCAGAGTCAAAGAGCAGGACATCCCGAAGACAGCTTTTAGATCGAGATATGGGCATTGGGAGTTCCTTGTTATGCCTTTTGGAGCAACCAATGCGCCGGCAGTATTCATGGACCTCATGAATCGCATCTTCATGCCTTACTTGGATCAGTTTGTGATTGTGTTCTTGGATGACATTCTGGTCTACAGCAAGAGTGAGGCGAAGCATGAGCGGCATCTCAGAGTTGTTCTTCAGATTCTCAGGAAGTACCAGTTGTATGCCAAGTTCAGTAAATGCGAGTTCTGGCTCGATCGCATTTCGTACTTGGGTCATATCATCACTCGAGGAGGAGTAGAAGTGGATCCCCAGAAGATTATAGCTATTGAGTCGTAGCCAGTATCCAGCACAGTTGCAGAGGTTCGTAGTTTTTTAGGATTGGCCGGCTACTACCGGCGGTTTGTTTCGAATTTTGTTCGAATTTTAGCACCATTGACGCAGTTGACCCGCAAGGATGCGCAGTTTGCTTGGACAGCAGAGTGTCAGAGTTCTTTTGAGCAGTTGAAGCGAGGCCTGATAACAGCTCCCATTCTCACGCTTCCAGATGGAACCGGGGGATTCTCAATGTACTGTGATGCTTCAGGCAGAGGTTTAGGATGTGTTCTGATGCAACATGGGAAGGTGATAGCTTATGCATCACGACAACTTCGTGATCATGAGAGGAATTACCCAACCCATGACTTGGAGCTGGCAGCAGTAGTGTTTGCACTTAAGTTATGGAGGCACTATTTGTATGGAGATAGGGTGGAGATTTTCACCGATCACAAGAGCCTGAAGTATGTTTTCACCCAGAAGGATCTTAACATGCGTCAGAGAAGGTGGCTGGAGCTTCTTGTGGATTATGATGTCAGCTTGCAGTATCATCCTGGGAAGGCCAATATCGTAGCAGATGCATTGAGCAGGAGAGCCGGAGCTTATTTCCTAACAGCACAACCAGAGCTGTTAGCAGATCTTCAGAAGATGGGTATTGAAGTTGTTCTCCCTTCCAGTGTGGCGTTGATTGCCAGCATGCAAGTTCAGTCCACTATAGTCGAGAGGATCCGGATGGCGCAGTCAACAGATTCCAAGCTTCAGCGACTCAGAGCAGAGTGTGAGGCAGGACGAAGACCAGAGTTATGTATTCATGAGGATGGTACACTTAGGCATGGTAAGCGTCTTTGTGTACCCAGTGGAGATATCAGACAGAAGATCATGTCAGAAGCGCACAGTTCGCAGTATTCCATCCATCCCGACAGTACGAAGATGTACCGTGATATCCGGCAGCATTTCTGGTGGAATGGCATGAAGCGGGAAATAGCTCGGTTTGTCTCTCGGTGTTTGGTTTGCCAACAGGTTAAGGCCGAACATCAGAGACCGGCTGGACTTCTTCAACCCTTGCCGATTCCAGAATGGAAGTGGGAGCATGTGACCATGGATTTTATGACTGGACTACCTAAATCCCCAGCTAGTAGAGATGCTATTTGGGTCATTGTGGATAGGCTTACCAAGGTAGCGCACTTTCTTCCGTTTAGAGTTGGTCAATCGACGGCTCAGCTAGCGGAGATGTACCTCAGGCAGATTGTCAGATTGCACGGTATACCAGTCAGTATCACCTCGGACCGAGATTCAAGATTTACGTCGCACTTTTGGCGTAGCTTACAAGAGAGCTTGGAAACCCATCTCCAGTTCAGTTCGGCATATCACCCGCAGACAGATGGCCAGTCGGAGCGCACGATCCAGACTCTTGAAGACATATTGCGGTCTTGCACACTTGACTTCGGTGGTTCATGGGAAGATCATTTGCACCTGGTGGAATTCTCATACAACAATAGTTTCCAGGCCAGTATCCAGATGGCACCGTTCGAGACACTGTATGGTAGGAAGTGCAGATCCCCGCTAGCCTGGGATGATGTTGGAGAGAGACAAATGCTCGGTCCAGAAATGATTGCCCAGACAATTGAAGTAGTCAGGCGAGTCAGAGATCACCTTCGAGTTGCCCAAGATCGCCAGCGTCATTGGGCGGATTCTCATCGGCGCCCTCTCGAGTTCTCAGTCGGCGATCATGTATTCCTGAGGATTTTGCCTAACCGTGGCGTCATTCGTTTCGGCGTACGGGGCAAGCTTAGTCCTAGGTATATAGGACCGTTTGACATTCTGGAGTGAGTAGGAGATGTATCCTATCGTCTCGCTCTTCCGCCGTCGCTAAGCGAGGTGCATGACGTGTTCCATGTATCCCAATTACGACGGTATATCCCGGACCCGAGCAACATCCTGGATCATTCGGAATTGGTTGTTGGTACCAACCTTTCGTATGAGGAGAGGCCCGTGTCTATATTGGACCGGAGAGAGAAGATCCTCAAGAACAAGACTATCAAGTTAGTCCGAGTTGCTTGGGGTCATCACTCTTTGGGGGAGTCAACGTGGGAGCGTGAGGATGATATCCGATCACGATATCCCGACTTGTTTGACTCGTGAGGTATAATATCTTTCTTATGCCTCATGCTATCAATTCCTTGCTTGCATGATTGATTGATTGCCTAGTATAATTGCCTGTGAATAGTGTAGCTTGTCATTGCTCCTCTAGCCTCTTGATTAAATTCCGAGGACGAAATTCTTTTAAGGTGGGTAGAGTTGTAATGCATGTGGTTCGTATTACGTATTTTGGAAATACGTGTACGTATTTTCTTGTATTGTTGCTTGTTTAGTTTTCTTGGCTTGGTTTAACTCTCGGTTTGGGTTGGCTTGGTTTGGCCGGCTGGTTGCTTGGTCCATCATGGACCAAGGTGAACCCCCTACCTACCACCAACCCATGATATTTATTTCCCCACCAACCTTCTCTCTCCTCCATAACTCTCATTTATTTCTTCTTCTTCTTCTTCTTCCTTCCTCCCCACAACTCCCCAACCCTTAGGCAAGTGCAACTTGCTTCCACAAGAGAACTCATTTTTCTGGTTCCATTAGCTTCTTCTCATGATTCTAAGACACATTAGAACTTGTCATTTTCCATTTTGAGGCTTTGATTCTTACAGATCTATAATTTAGTATTTTCGGATTTTGGTGGTTTTGATCTATCAAACTCCTTTGTTTTCAAGTTTTTATGGTTCCATGTTGTAGATAATTTTATTCTACCCAATTTTGACCTTTGGAAAGTTGGATTCGGACTTGTTTTGACCAAGTTATGAGCATTTGGAGTTTTGGGTTCCATCCTTGGAGTTCTTGCTGTTCTTGCCATTTGGAGAAGACAGTGAACAGTGAGCTAGCTTTTTAGCTTATGCCACTGAGCTGTACGCTGCTCTTTAGTGAGCGTACGCTAGCCTTCGTACGCTGCTCTTTAGTGAGCGTACGCTAGCCTTCGTACGCTGCTCTTTAGTGAGCGTACGCTAGCCTTCGTACGCTGCTCTTTAGTGAGCGTACGCTAGCCCTCGTACGCTGCTCTTTAGTGAGCGTACGCTAGCCTTCGTACGCTGCTCTTTAGTGAGCGTACGCTAGCCTTCGTACGCTGCTCTTTAGTGAGCGTACGCTCACCTTGATACGCTGTCTGTTGGCAGCGTGTCTTGAGCATACGCTAGCTTGAGCGTACGCTGACCTGTAGCTTGAGCGTGCCCTTGTGTATGCTGACCCTTGCATACGCTTTCCATTGGAAGTGTATGGATCCTTTGGTACGCAGACCTGAGCGTACGCTAGCCTGAGCATAGCCTGGCTTGAGCGTAGCCTGATTACCCTTAATCTTCTATAGCCCTGTATATTAATATCTTATTAGATATTTAACGTCCAGTTTATATCCTTACGCCTTTTGTCATGAACTTGATAATCATGGGTTTGTTTAATATGTTTGGAAATGATACCTGAGCATGACACAATAGTGACCCGTAGTGGTGCACTCCTGACATAATGACCTGACATGACCAGATAGTGGCCCGTCGTGGCGCACTCCTGACAAGTACACTTGACATGATAAACCTGACATGTTATATCTTGATAAGCTGTTGCGACGGCTACCTGACATGACATGACTTGACAAGAATGAACATCCTGGACACCGTGGGTGATTGTGCTTGTATAAATAAACCAGTCCTGTCTTGCATCATATCTAGGAGGGGACTCCTGAGTACCACGGTCAGGAGTACCTATTGAAATGAACTAGGGACTAATAACTAGATTAATACGTTAGTCATGAAGAGATTTTCCAGCTACAGGCAATCCCGTTACCTGGGCGCGCTTGGGATCTGTAGCCTGCCGTCGAGTAGGGCACATTTCCAGCACACTGTCATGTGTTGCACCCTTCAAGCTACTTAAGGGTACATACGTTTCCTGGACGATGTACCCACCTGAATTCAACCCTAATCTTTTGACCTGGGTAACCTGGATGGTCTGCAGGGCTTGTGGCTGTGGAATAATCTCACTGCATCTTGTTAGCAACTAGGACTGTGATAACCCTAGTTAGTTAAAGTATCAAGCCGTAGGTCTTGCTTGGCCGTGAAATGATTGGATGGAGTCTAACAAGTCTAGTCTTGCCCTGATCTTGTTCCAGACTGTTACATGACCAGCATGCTTGTATTCATTTCTCGATAAATGGTGAGAAACCAAGCTCCGTTCAGACGAAGGGTTACAACCCCGGTCCTTGTTTGGTTTACGGGTTGTAACCTAGCTATCTGAATAGTTCCATGGTTATCTCGTCGTATATCATCCTGGCATGCTTTTTCTTATTTCCAGTTTTACCAGTTATTTATATTTCCTGTCTTTTATTATATTATTTATATTTCTGTGCTGATTGCTGGTTTTAGTTCTTAAGTGAAGCCTCCTTTGTGGCACTTGCTCTTTCTGGGGTCTGACCCAGCTGGTTTTGTGTGGCCAGATTTTGGAGCAGCTCCAGAGGATCTACCGACTTCCCAGCCAGATGGTGGCCACTAGACGGAACCCTGGCAACGAGTGGGTTATTTTGGCTCTCCTGCTCTATTGTAAAAATATTCTTTTGAGGCGTTTAGCCGACGAGCACCTGTTTAGCTCGATTGTACTTTTATTTACTGTCTGCCTACGGGCTGTAACATGATTAACAGATCCTAGGGTTGATCATGTATGACTAAACTCTTGCTAGTCCTAACATTTTGTAACGACTAGCTTCATGATCAGCTGAATATGTAATATTTGGGACGCCTTACTATTGTGTATTTAATGATCATACATCTTGTAACATCTATTTACTTGCTTGTGATTGAGACAATAGGCTTGTTCTTGACCTTAAGAGACTGCTGGCTTGTAGTAAACCCTCATGTATCTAGACAGCCGTGACCGTATAGCGAGGTGGGTTGCACTTCAATATACGTAGCTGGCTATGTCTGCCCCCGCTCTCCAGTATTCTGGTTCTGGGGCATGACAACCCATGCGGCTCTGACACGTGGCCACCCTTATGCGGTTCATTTGGAGGCTACTCCCATGCGGCTGCTACTCCCATGCGGCTCGGATCATGGGGGCCATCCTCATGCGGCTCAGATTTTAAAGGCCACACTCATGCGGCTCAACTAAGACAGTCCTTCATGCGGCTCGCAACAGTTGGGACACGTGGTAAGAGTTGATCAAATCCCAATAATTCAGATTTATGGCAATCAATATAACAGGCAGTTGGGACACTTGGCAGGAGATTGACCAAGATTTATTCACTCGGATTTGCTGATATCAAAAAATCATCACAACCCAGATTTGTTACAATCAACATTAACTGTCCATACAGATTTGGTGCAATCAACATTAACTGCCAAGATTTGTTACAATCAATATTAACAGCCCGGATTGATTTTCAACAAACACGATAAAGACAAATTTTAACTAAATTCCTTACCACCCACGTTTAAAGGAGCAATTGCTGCACACCCTACTTATCAAAAAGCCCTATAAATAGCAAGGTGCCATTCCCTTGGAAGTGCCCTGGACAGAAAACAACAGAGACACAGAGACGCACAGAAAGAGAGAGGCGGCGCACGAAAGAATCTCCCCACACATCCCGAGAGCATTTCTTCATCGGAGCCAAGGCTACGTCCGATCGTCCAAGGAGTAAGGCAGAGTTGATAGCACTCTCCCGAGCCTCTACCGTCACCCCCTAGAAAAACTAAACAATTATACTTAGATTGCTGTACCTAGGTTTTCATTCCTAGGCTTTTTTTGTACGAGCGAGTTTGTGTTATGAAGTAAAAGTCCAGTCCTCCCATAAAATTGTTCTGTTCTTTTACAATCAATGGCAAATAGTATTTTATTATAATTGTTTCTTATAGTATTTGTCAATTCATTGGAACTGCTGTTGATGTTTATACTTCGCTTTTATCCTGACTGATAACCATATTTTTTTAGAGGACTTAAATACAGATTGCTCGATCTTCTATGGGTTTGGTATTGAAGGAGACTTTAACCAGGACTTGCCTGTGGAGCCGGTGCTCGTAGAGGACGTACCGCCTATTGTAACTTAGATTAGTTAGGCTTTGACTGGATTGTATTCCAGCTTAATACTTTGAGTCTGTAGAACTTATTTGGGATTATATTATGTCTTTAAATTCTAAACTTGTGTTGTGACTTTGCATCTATTTCAGTTTATCTATTTCTATCTTTATCTCTACCTTATTTGTGCTTATATTTCTTTGATTCATGTGATTGAGTTGTGATTATATTCCTCCGTACAGAGATAACAGGTTATATACATTTGTGTCTTAGACGTTATATGTTCTAGATGACCTGTACAACATTCTACAGTCGACTCTGCGGCGTAGGCTGGACGTACCCACGTGCTCGTATCCCTAAACAGGGTGCGGGTCGTAACATATTTTTGTGGTAGCCCATGCAGGTCTTAGTCGCGACTAGTATGATTTGGTAGTGGTGCTCGACTTAAAGCGCTGCTATGAGCCTGCTATTAGGATATAGGTTCTAAGTTATAATAGTAGTTACTCAATCACATTTAGGACTCCTTGAGATATTCCTGGGACGACCCTTGAGAATCTTGTTTTGAACGTCAATTCGAAATACTTTCCTCTTGTTTCTGTTCACCCTTGCTTCTTGTTATTAAATTTGATTTTGATGGTTCCTTATTGACTTTGATTTTCATATCAAGATAAATTTATGGACTGGATTTTGAATTCTTCTGATAACATATGATGATGAGGATAACAAGGTAAAACGTCTACTTGGTTATGGTGCCGGGGGTTTATCACAACCATATTAGACGACATGGCAGAAACGTAGGGACCTGACCTTGGATGTATATATCTTAATTATGAAATTTGGAATTCTTCTCAGCTATACTAGTTGGCACAGCAAGGTGTGGACACATACAAAAAGAAAAAGAAATGCTGTCTTTTCTTTATTGGCACAAGGTACTAAAAATCGAGTACGCCTGAGAGATCCTGCGTTGAGGTTCCTCGAGTACAAAAAAGAATTCTGGAGAATAGGACGATTGAGATCGAGCGACAGTTGCTCCTTTACTCCGTTGACACTCTGATTACAAAAGTAGAAGAAAACCTAAGAAAATTGTTGACTCTCGGCTCACTGGCAAGAAGTGCAGCAATTTGGCTCTTGAAAATGCTCTCCGTTCCGTGTTTTGAAGAGGGATGAGACCCCTTTTTATAGTCATTTCTGAGCTAGAATGATGTTATGTGCCCACATGAGGAAAACACACTGGGTTTCATGTGGGCGCGTAGTCCTGCCTTGGGCGCATAGGGTGTAGGCGCATGCAGGCTGCGGGATCGCGGATTGGTCGTGGTGTTGACGTGGCGACATGCTTCGGTTTACGACTGCTCGTGGAGACTGACGTGGCCGTGTGCTTCGGTCCATATTTTGATCATGGCTTTGACCGAGTCAGGCTAGGGCGTATAGCCCTGTTTCAGGCTATGCATCCTCCTACATAGGGTGGCTTGGGCGCATAGAGCTTCACATGACGACTTGGGCGCATAGAGCTTCATAGGATGACTTGGGTACATAGAGCTTGACAGGATGACCTGGGCGCATATGTTCTCATCAGCTTGGGCGCATAATGCTTCATTTGCGAAATTTTTTATGCTTCTACAAGACCCCCTTCAAAGTTTTCGATACTTGAACGAGTTCGAAATACTTTGAAAGAAGCATAGACCGTCTTCTTTTGATACAGTAGGCGCATAATATGGCCCTCTCTTTGGGCGCATAGCATTTGGCCAGCCTGTCAGGGAGACGACTGTTGAGATCTTCTTCGAAAATTTGAACTGACAGATTCATCAGGATGGAAGTTGAAGAGGTCCATCCTTCATACATCGTCCACGTCAGCAAGTGGCAGTCGCATAGTATGTTCACGTGGGCGCATACTGTGCAATGGGCGCATATGCGCATAAAAAATAGGGGCACATAGGGTATGGCCCATGCCAATAAATAGGCTCTGAAGGAGAGAGAAATTTCATTATTCTCCTCTCTAAGAACTTTTACAAAGACTCTTCATCTTCTTTCTTTAAGAACCATGTCTCCCAAGGTCGCCAAGAGATCCACGAAGGGCAAGGGGGCTGCACCAAGTGGCTCTTCTCCTGCGGCAGCGTCCTCTCCAGTCCAGGACCCAATTTTGGATGAGGCCATGCCCCAAAAAACAAAGTCTCGAGCGTTAATTTGTGACGCTCAAACTTTTCTTCTGCCTGGGCGCATGCGCCTTAGGCAACATACTTCTGTGAGCAGTATTATGTGCCCAAAGAAGTCATACGCCAACACTGTGGTGTGCAATGCGCCCACATGTTGCCATGTCATGTGCCCACATGCTATTTGCATATTATGTGCCCGCGTACTGTTGTATGTTATGCGCCCACATGTTAGTCTTGGGCGCATAGTCTCGGCGTATAGCCCTTTGGGCGCATAAGAGCCCTTCAGCACTTAGTTTTTTCTGCAGTTTCTGAGTCTGATCTTCTCTTCTGTCCTTGCAGTAAATATGTTTATCCCGGAGCTTGAGGGAATCCCTTTCGAATTTGCTTATCAATTCTTCGGTACTAGTCTCATAATGAATATGATCAGCAAGGTTCAAACCACGATCAGTCAAAATCAGCCTACGAAACGGACACTCGCCATACTTGAACATGATAAGACCTTCTTGAGGCAGATGATTAATGATGAGAAGTTCGTGCGGGGAGGGGCATGTTGTTTTAAGAAGCCGTATTTCCTGTTTGGTGATAGTGTAGGGTTTGAAGATGGCAAGACCATACGCTTGAGAAACCCAATGGTGATCTGTCCGAACAATCCGAGGATATGGCTACCATCGATGGAGCATCAATATCCTTTGTCTTCTTTCACTGTCTTGGCTGGGCGGCGGTAGATGAAGTGGAAGATGACTCCTGAGCTCCCCGGGGTTATCTCTGGAAGAATACAGTTCGACTCAGGCGATCTGACGAAGGACACTTTCAAGTGTGTCCGGGGCTCTGCATCTTATTCTACGAGAGGATTGTAACCTGGTGCCGTAGTGAACGACATTCCGACTAACCTCCATCTTTATGCCGCTAACACGCTTTGTAATTTGATGATGACGGAAGATGTGTCGTATCCCGTAGGGAAGATACGGATGGAAGGCTGGAGGTATCCATCTTCATTCTGGAGCAATCTTACTAGCTGGGTGCTTTCCACGTATGAAGCCACCATGAAGACTGCTGGCCTTTACTATGCTATTAGGGCCACTCAATATGGTGTAAGGGTCAATTAGCCAATGTTTGTCTTTTTGGCATAGTTATATAACCTTCATACCTGTACCTTTTTTACTCTGGGTGGGGAGATGTCATTGGCTCTCCAAATATGTAGGAAGTGTCGAAGCTTCCCTGGGGCACGGAGCCATATGAAGAGTACGTGCCTTGCGATGAAGAGCTCCGGGATCTAGAGAATGAAAACTTCGAAATGATTGATGTGTACAAGGAATTGCTCTGCCACCTTCTTATCTATCATAGGATTAATAAGAAAGGGAGGACCGAGGGGGCCAATCCCTACACAAGAGCTTGGATGGACTACATCTTCGTTCAAGGAGAAGGGGAAGATCCGACCTCCTTTTCGATCTTAAAACCTATGACCAAGTCCGATATAGAAGCCCGGATGATGGATTATGAGACGGCTAATACTGAGGACAGTGATGATCCTGAGTCCCCAATCGGCCATTACTTTCGTCAAGCTGACTATCCGTTGTCAGAGAAAGCTGTGCTAGCAGCTTTCTTAATGATCTGGCTTCGTGACTGCATAGTTCCCGGAGGTTCAGGGTCCATTGAGAGAATAAGCTAGGGTATAATACTTTCGGTTGTGAATCTGGCGTTCGGATACCGTCTTATATTGCTTTCTGCGATGGTCTGTGTCACTGGACGAGGTCTGCGGGACTTTGTCAGGAATGCGGTAATTCCTGACGGCAGGGCCAACTTCGTCTGGACCAAACTTCCTTATTATTTCCTGATGGGGTGGTTGCTACTGTATTGTTCTACCCTGATGAATGCTGGGCCGATGCGGACTCTTTGGCGGGAGACACCTTTCTTCATAGATTTTGTGATGCAGATTGGGCCGTCACCTGTGTGCCTGCCTGCAGAAAGGCTTTGGGCTTTTTATAAAACTATGAGTTCTTCAGAGTATCCCCTCTGTCTGGTAGCGGTTATACGGAAGATATCTTAGTGGATGAGGGAGTTCATGCCACTAGTTTGACTGCTGAGGTCCTTTACTAGCTTCAGTCTATTAGACCATCGCATCTGGTGCTCCGAAATAGGAATCATGTCTATCTGGAGCAATATCTGCCGAGCCGTTTTGCACGGCAGTTTGGCTACAGCCAGCTCCTCTTAGGGAATGCTAGCCCGTACTTGGAGTCAATAGGCAGTTTAATCGACGGGGCGCGTGCTTGGATGTATTACAGTGTCGGGTGCACGAGGGATATCTTTACTTTGCCCTTGGATAAGCCTGAGACCCATTTGTGATATGCTGCTGCCAAATTTTATGTTCAGATCAATACTTTTTATTTTCGGTATGATTGTGAAAAGAGCTTGATATTAGGGACTCGGTTTGGCCCCCTTCCTGCGAAAAGGGCGCCGAAGGGCCGTAAGAAGGAGAGTGTTATTCCCTCTGTGAAGCCGGCTTGAGGGCGGCAACATCTGAGCATGAGGATTATTTGGCTCAGGCTGCCATGACCATCACCACTTCTGCCCATTTAGAAAAATAGCTGGCGAAGTTGGAGTAAGAGCATCTGAGTCTGATCCTTTTCGAGGATGAAGCTGCTCGCAAAGAAGAGACGCGTTGTCGAGCTACCGTAAAGTCTGAAGCTGAAATCGCAGCTCTAAGGGACAACATCAATCGCCTATGTATCCCTTTGATTCTTTTTAACTCTTTTTTCTTTCAGCCGTCACGGCTCTTGTACCTTTTTCGGTAAAGAATAAAGAATCTTTTCAAAGTGAATGTGGTTTTGTAAAATATCAGAACTAGAGGTAATGTGGACGTAGCAAGAATATTTCTGGTGGGTATTTTGCTGAGGAATTTTGATGTGGACCTATTATCCATTTTATATTCAAGTTTTTTTTGCAATATAGATAATAAGTTGAACGAAGCTGCTAGTAGAGGTAATATGGACGTAAGAGCAGGGGATGTTCTATATCTGACCAGAGGTAATATAGACGTGGAAAGATATATAACGTTAGGTGGGAGTAGATAATTCAGAGGTAGTATGGACGTGAATATCCTTGATGAATGCTTTACTCAGTGGTTATATGGACATGGCAAAACATAATCATTTCACTGGGGAAATAATTATCGAAAAACAATTCAGAGGTAATAGGGACGTGACTTGTTTTCGTCAAACCGAGTTTGGACGGAGTCAAAAACGGGAATGATTCCACTGGAGAAATATTTTAGCAGACCTATTATCCAAGGCGTATTCAAGACTCTTGAAATACGGATAATACTTAGATAATTTTTTTGAATCACATAAACATCGCACTGTACATTTACATGACTGAACATATGTTAACATTATGTAAAAGTGGTTACACATAGTATTTCTTCAGGAACTTGCCGTTGACAGACATCATGATCAAGTCACCATCAGGCTTGGTTAGTCGGTACGCACTGTTAGAATACACTGATTCTATGATGAAAGGACCTTCCCATTTAGGCTAGAATTTTTTTTTATTTTGTGTGTCATGACCATTGGTCTTCTCACTACTAAGACTATATCACCGACTTGGAAGATTCTTTCTTTCACCTTTTTATTGAAGGCTCTGGAAAGACGAGCTTGGTATAGCTCAATGCGCTGCTGAGCTAATAAACATTTTTCGTCTAGCGCTTCGAGCTCCTGGAATCGCAGACGGTAGCTTTCTTCGATAGTCAACTCACTGGCTAAGGCTACTCGAAGAGAAAGAATCTGGATTTCTAGGGAAAGAACTGCTTTGCTCCCATAAACCAGAGAGAATGACGTACTGCCTGTTGGAGTCCGGACCGTTGTACGATAGGCCCATAGACATTCGCCGAGTTTCTCATTTCAATCGCGCTTGTTTGAAGACACAAACTTTTTGAGAAGTTTGATGATGGTTTTATTGAAGGCTTCTGCTAGCCCGTTAGCCGCTAGATTGCAGGCAGTAGAGGCTACGTTCTGGATTCGATTCCTATCGCAGAACCGATAGAACGCATGGCTTGTAAATTGTGGACCATTATCATGGATGATCCTGTGAGGTAGGCCGAAGCGGTAGATAACGTGATGTTTGATGAAACTGATCACGTTTAACGTCTTTACTTCGGTAAGCGATATAGCTTCCGCCCATTTGGAGAAGTAATCGATTATGGCTAGGATAAACCGATGTCCTCTGGAAGATGGCGGGCTAATTGGTCATATTACTGTAGAAGCATAAAAAAGAGAAGAAAAATAATCCATGCGGCCGAGGAGCCACATGCGGCTCAAGAGTCCCATGCGGCTCAATCACAGAGTGGACTCCATGCGGCCAGCAGAGGGAAGCCACGTGCCTTTTTAGGACGGCTGTACCCAGCGTCATTCAAACACAATTAATGCCCTGACGGCTGACAATTAATTCTCTGACGGCTGATAGCTGACAGCTGATAGCCCTGACGAGAAGTAGTCATGATGACTGACACAAGAGCAACATCTTCCTAGGGAACTGGGGAAAATCTTCACAACTTCGAGGCTAGTTTATGCGGCCAGTTTAGACGAGTTCATGCGGCCAGTGCAGAGAGACCTATGCGGTTCAATCACGAAGGTCCCCCATGTGGCTCGGCCATGAAGAAATCCATACGGCTCGGCCATGAAGACTCTCATACAGCTCGGCCATGAAGACCCCCATGTGGCTCAGTCATGAACATATTCATGCGGCTCGGTCATGACAACCTTCATGCGATTCGAGTATAGAGACTATTCATGTGGCTCGGTCGTGAAGTCTTTTACGTAGTTCGGTCATGGCGACCTTCATGCGGCCCAAATACGAACGCTCCTCATGCGGCTCAACAATGATGACAGGACACGTGTCCTAAAGATAATCAAATTTTGGGTCAGATCCCAATGATTTGGGACACGTGGCAAGAGAATGAATTAAATTGATTCATTTAGATATGCGGATATCAGCAAATCATCATGATGGGGATTTATTACAATCAACATTAATGACTGGCATGATTTGGCATAATCCTCATTAATGGCCTAGATCCTTCACGCTCAGGATTAATGGCCCAGATTGATCACTTATCAGGCCGCCGCCACTTTGAGAATGGGCAATCATTATAAACCCTAATGATGCTCTCCACTATTATAAATAGCAGGGTGCCATTCCCTTGCAAAAGGGACGGACAGAGAGAGATACGCACATACAGAGAGACACTCCCACAATAATCAGAGAGAAAAATCCACAGAGATCAATCCAGAGAGAGAGAGAAGCCAGAAGGGCAATACGAGGAGAGCAAGAAGAGCATTTCTTCATCAACGCCAACCATCTCGTCACAGGAGCCAAAGCTACGTCCGATCGTCCAAGGAGTAAGGCAGAGCTGCCGTCGCTTTCCCGAGCCTCTATCGTCACCCTCCAGAATCAAAAATAAATAATTGTACTTAGATTGCTGTACCTAGGTTTTCGTCCCTAGGCTTTCTTTGTACAAGCAAGTTTGTAACGTAAAGTAAAAGTCCAGTCCTTCCATAAAACTGTTCTACTCTTTTATATTTCATGGCAAACACGATGGTGACTCTGCTGGAGACAAACTTCTCCACGGCTGAGGAGTTGGTGATGCAATCGGATGCAGCCAAGCTTGGCTCCACGCAACAGAAGATGGTCGCCCGGTTCGACCAACAGGCGTTCGAAGAAATACTCTCCGACAAGAGCGCTGGCCCGGTCCAGAAGAGAGCCCGCACAAAGAAGACCCGCAAGGAGTGGAGACCCCGATCCTTCGTTCATACTGAAGCTCTTGCAAAGATACCCTCTGTCGCTCAAAACGGCGGAGAAGACTCTCCTGCGGCCCCACTTCAGACCGTAGACAACTCTGTTGTTCCCAAGTCCGGCAGAAGAAAATATTATGATGCTAAACTTGCAGGGGCAAAGAGAAACTCTATACGATTTGAGCCGCATAAGGGTTCTAGCCGCATGGAGAAAGCCTATGCGGTTACATCCGCCAGTCGCAGGAAGAAAACTCATACGGCCACATCTGTCAGCCGTATAGCTTATGCGGCTACAGTTGCCAACCGCATGGACGAAGCTTATGCGGCTGAAGTCAATCGCTTACAGAAAACCCATACGGCCACAATTGCCAACCGCATGCGACCAGCCTGCACGGTCGTGACTCCTAGTCATACAAGGACAACCCATCCGACACCTAAAGACAGGCTGCATGCAGACAGCCTGTACGATTTCCAATCCTAGTCGCATAGTGTCTGTTCCACGCTTCTCTCAATCAGTCTTCGACCGTCTCTCATGCGGTCCTGACCCTGATGGTTCTCTGGATGATAAGCCAGACTCTGTGGTATCCAACTTGGACTCTTCCTATTACGCACCCGTAAGTGCTAAAAGGAAGAAGTCTAGGGCAGCGCGAGCTCGCCAAGCCCAGTCAGCTGCCCCAACCTCTGACTATCGGAGCGTCCCGCTGATTGTCACGCGGGCCTCTAATAGAAAGTTGTATAAGGCTACTCGTACCATGCCCCCTGCGGCCAGTGGACGGGATAGTCATCAAGCATCTTCCAATAACGAGCGAAGGCAAGTATACGAGCTACCTTCGAATCAGGGAGCAGGCGGGAGGCCTACACACTCGCATGCTCGGAATTCCCGAGCCAGCAAAGCAAGTAACTTGCGTGAGACCATCCTCCACAAACGCAAGGAAAGAGAAGATGCATCGGGATGCAAAGAGTCCCCCCACGGACGTCACTGCACCCAAGTCATCGTCAACTGCTGCTGCAATAGCACGACGATACAAGAAGACCGGCAGTCTGTCTTTCAAAGACTGCAACAGCCATCTTCAGAAGACGAGACACTACCCGTTGTCTCCTGCAACTCTGCTCGGAAAGTCCCCGCTGATGCAAGGGGGAAGAAGACGAATGTTCCCAGCCCGAAGATCTCAACCACTGCGACTAAAAGACTGTCGTCTAAACGGGTGCCCACTACCGGAGTTTTCCAAGGTACTCGCTCTAAGACGAAATCTGCTACAGTGGGAGATTCGTCGTCCATAACGCAGGTGGTTGCTGGGGCTGGGGGTAGCACCCCCCGAGCCTCCACAGCAATCCGATGTTCCAAGAAGACGAGCCAGGGGAGACAACTCTTCCATCAGATACAACAAACCTTGACGTCCCCGACGACATCCACAACTTCCAAGACAAGGCGAACTCGGAGGCTGGGGGTACTGTTCCTTTCGAGTCTGAATCAGAAGGGAACATACCCACATACCCCGATGACTTCTCACTACAGGGGTACGATTCGGAGGGCGCTTCCTCCACCGCTCCGTCTATCTCTCCTCATGAGAAGACGATATTCATGACAGACAACAACCAAGGTGGTTCCAGTGATCGCCAGCGCATTGACAGTTTTGAAGCTATATTACTTGCTTTGGTCAAGTCTGTAGACGAGATTAAAGCGGCCCTTCCAACTCTGCAAGAAGGAACGCCTGGCCAAACAAGCACGGGTCCCGCGGTCAATACGGACTCGAATTCGGCGGCAACAAACCCGGACAATAATCCCTCGGAAACAACGGCTCCTACCGCCATGGACGAAGCACGCGAAGCGAGAAGAGAGGTCCAGGAGCTCCGAGCCATGTTCTACGCTCGAGAAAACTCTCAAGCCCTCAGAATACGGCAACCATACCCTGCTGCATGGAGGGATATTCCATTTCCACCAAGATATAAGCCGTTCAATATCAATCCTTATGATGGCAAGACCTCGGCAAGTCGATACATCACTTACTTCGAGGTCACCATCGACCATCTGCCCCATAACGATGCCATTCTCATACGATTATTCATCAGGGCATTAGAAGGAGTTGCCTTCGACTGGTATCGCAACCTGCCGGACAACTGCATCCACTCTTTCGCTGGCTTCAAGCGCATGTTCTTGGAGAGATTCTATGAAGTAGGGCCGGACATCACCATGTCCACCCTCATGGACGTCGTCCAAGGGGAGAAAGAGCTCACAAGGAACTACATCGAACGGTTCCGCCAAACCGCCATGAAGCTGCCTTCTGGAAATCCAGATTCCTCCTTGATTGAAATTTGCCAAAAGAGACTCCTCCCAACCATCAGTCTCTGGATGGGCGAAAGTCAATTCAAGGACTGGAAGACGTTCATCATCAACGCCACAAGCGCCCAAGAACGATTGAAGAAGGCTCGCCAGCTGGGATTGCACATCTCGGACGGAGAGAACAAGGGCAAGCGTCCCAATAATGACAATGGGGGTAGCCTCTCCAACAATCGGGACAGCAAGGGAAAGCAGGCTATGGTGGCCGATACAGCACAAAAACCTGAGCCAAAGCCAGCAGACAAACAATGGCCGCAAATTACTTACTCTTTCGAAGACGGTCACGTCAAGCCTATCTTGGATATGCTCATACAAGGGGACAGAATTTAGCTTCCTCCACCAAGACTGGAACCGCGGCCGGCAGAGATGGAGAACCTAAAGTACTGCCATTATCATCGCTATGTCCATCCTGCTATATACGACTGCTACCAGCTGAAACGGTACATCCAAAACCTCATCGATTCGAACGCTCTGGCTATCGATTTCGAAGAGGTAACCGTGGCAGCCAATATGGTGTCCGTACAATTCGACAGCTTCCCTCCGACAGAAACTCAAGACGGGGTGGTCCCCATCCCTCTGGCGACAATGGAGATTACCAATCTTCCACCTCCCCGAGATCAGGCTGCTGGTCTAGTACCCCTCACCACATCACGAGGGGAGGTCATATGGATCCACCCAGACTTGGTATCAGAAGTGACTTGGCCCACACCATCTTTCACCTACAAGAAGAAAAGTAGAAAAGTTAGGACCTGCCACACAATCTCGGCAGACATCGAGGAAGCTACAGCCGTCGTCACGCGGTCTGGAGTGCAATCCCAACCTGTGGTTGATAATCCAGCTGAAAATCATCAACCCACTACAACTGATGCTCCGGGACTGGCTCAGCCTTCGACGACCGACAAGCCTAGGCCGAGGGAGACTCGCTTCGACAAATCCCTTCGAAAAGAGGCAGCCCAAGGGCTAGAGAGGCCCTACAACTTTGACATCTTAGCGCAATTGGCTAACATACCGGCCAAGTTGTCACTGTACGAACTCCTAAGCTCTCCAAGGACGTTCGTATTGCATTGAACGAAGCACTCCAAAATGCCGATGCCTATCTGGCTCAATCCAACCTCACCGGGGAGGACTCACCTGTGGATCTCCAGGACAGCGCCTGTACGGAAGCAATGTCCAACATCTTTTTCACTTCGCAGGACATGCTCATCAAAACTAATCTGCACGATCACCCATTATACTACACTGGATACATCGGCGACGTAAAGGTGGATCGGATGCATATTGATCCTGGCTCTTCCATAAGCATTTTCTCGAAGGGTCTGCTACATCATCTCCGCATTCCAATGCATCGCCTGACGCCTACAAGCACCGCCATCAGCGGGTTCAATTCGGGCAGGAGCTACCCTATTGGGAAGATTCATCTGAAGTGTCAAATTGGCGACCTCCAATCCGAAGTCACCTGCTACGTCATCGATGCAGACACTTCTTACAACATCCTCTTGGGGCGCCCGTGGATACACGATTATATGATTGTGCCTTCCACGCTGCACTAGTACTTCAAATATGTCGACAAATACGGCTTCGTGAGGACGGAATTTGCTGATATCGATCCTTTCAAAGGGGTCGAATCTTACTACTCAGACTCCTGCCTGTACGAAAAGTCGAAGAAGCATCTTGGTGAAGGAGAAGCTAGTACCGAGACAGCCACTCGATCCGAAGAGCCTCTGACGATCCACCTCCAAGCTCGCAAACCAGACAGGTCTGCACCCCTTACCGCCACTCTGCGTAAGGACGCAATCAGCCTCTCGGCACAAGAAAATTAGATGATAATCCGGCTACCAAGGTCTGGCCAAGTGCCAAGATCCACAACGGTGCCACTAACAATCAGACTGCCGAGAGTCGGTCAGCCCCAAACGGAGAAGCTCAATCCCTCCGACAAGCCATTGACGATACGCCTTCCCAAGAAGGGTCGTCACCCCGATGCAAGGTCTGACGCTTCTAGCGAACCAGCCACTCCTCGTCCCACATCGAGTACCAAACTGGGGGTTGCTAGTCTGCTAACAACTCTACACTCAACTCCATCAACTGAACCGCTGACGGTCAAGCTCCCAAGGTCGTCCTCTCAGTCTTCATTCACATAGGGGTAGCCGAAGAGGAACCGGAGCTAGCCAAGTATGTGGCTGCCCACACTGATGTTCCCTCCGCAGATGATGTAATTCCCCTAGAAAAGATACCTTACTTCATCAATAAAGGGCTATCTTTGAACTACCTCGAGCTTAATAAGCTTTGTACAATCTATGCTATGGAACACGGTATAGACACTCACCTACACACACAGGTGACAAATGTCTACACCATAATCCAGCTTACTCCAGCGGAAGATGCTTACCGAATAATCGAGGGAGGGGACCATCCAATCATCTTCGGCCGGAAGGACGACCCGCATCCCTTCACCATAGAAGAAGTCGACCTTGGATCGGACGCCGGGAGACTACCTCTGTATCTTTATAGCCCCCAATCTAAATATCTCATGCAGAAACAGGGGTATAATTTGGAAACGACACCGGGTTTGAACTATGGTACTGGACAATAATTACCTTTGAAGCCCCCAGTTCCGGCTGGCAAACCACGAGACTACTATAGCAAGACTCGATGTGGATTAGGGTATGTGACACCCACGACGACCCCTGAAAGTTCAGATGAAGAATGCGACTGGCATTCGCATTCGACCGGGTCACCATCTTCTGACTCGGATACCAGCGCGCATCGAAGACGTATTCAGACAAGTCCTGTCAGTCAACATGGCATTCACCGACGCTTATGAAGAAGATGAAGACATTCCGGAAATTCTCGAGCTAGAGTCGTGGGCCCAACAACTATATGAACAATAGAAAAAGCATTTCGAGCAAAGAGAACCTCCCACTGAGGATGAGGTCATACAAGTTAATCTTGGTGATGAAGCCTCCCCGAAACCAATCTTCATCAGCCAGAATCTGACAGGTGAAGAGAGAGAGTCGCTGCTCCAACTCGTCAAAGAGTATATCGATGTGTTCGCCTGGAGCTATGAAGATATGCCAGGATTGGACCCCGAGATCGTGCTCCACAAACTCAATATTCGTCCGGATGTAAAACTTGTCAAGCAGCAACAACGACGGTTTCGTCCCGATGTTATGAATGCTATTGAAGCCGAGGTCAACAAACTGATACCCAGCGACTTTATTCGCGAGGAGCAGCATCCAGACTGGGTAGCCAACATCGTACCAGTTCTCAAGAAGAACGGGAAGATCCGAATATGCATTGACTTCCGAAATCTGAATGAGGCATGCCCTAAAGATGAATTCCCTCTCACTATCACAGATATTATGATTGACAACACCTACGGCTTCGAACGTATGTCCTTCATGGATGGCTTCTCAGGATACAACCAGATCAAGATGTTCCCTGACGACGAGAAGCACAAATCATTCCGAACACTTATTGGTACATATTGCTACACCGTCATGCCTTTCGGTTTAAGGAATGCTAGCGCTACTTACCAAAGAGCTATGAGCATCATCTTTAGAGACCACTTACGCAAGACAGTGGAATGCTACGTCGACGACATCGCCGTCAAAAGCCGTTCGAAGGAAGATCATCTGTAAGATCTCAAGACAGTGTTCGACCTAATGCGAGCACACAACTTAAAGATGAACCCTACGAAATCATTCTTGGGAGTCTCCAGCGGGAAATTCCTGGGTTTCGTCATCACTTCTCAGGGCATTCACATCGACCCCAAAAAAATAAAGGCAATTATGGAGATGGGTCCCCCGAGAAATCTCCGCGAACTCCGAGGCCTCCAAGGCAGGCTAGCTTACATCAGGAGATTCATCTCTAATCTCTCCGGACGATGTCAACCATTCACCCATCTTATGAAGAAGGGAGTCTCTTTCGTATGGGATGAGGAATGCCAGCACGTTTTCGACAGCATCAAAGAATATTTGTCGAACCCCCCTGTCCTGGTAGCTCCTGTTGCCGAAAAGCCATTCCTGCTCTATGTGCAAGCGATGGAACATTCTCTTGGTGCTCTGTTGGCACAGAACAATGATGTGGGCCACGAACAAGCTATATACTACCTCAGTCGAAAGATGATTGGGCCAGAATACCGGTACACGACCGTAGAGAAGGAATGCCTTGCTCTCGTATTCGCCATCCAGAAGACGCGACACTACGTTACGGGACAAACCATCCACGTGATATCGCGGATCAACCCCCTCAGGGTCCTCATGACGAAACCTGGGGCACTCAGCTCTCGTCTTGCTACCTGGGCGATATTACTATCACCGTACCATATGATCTTCGTACCGCAAAAGGCTGTTAAAGGCCAGGCTCTAGCAGACTTTCTAGCAGCCCATCCAGGCTCGGAGACGACTAGGGTATATGAAGAGATACCGGACGAGGTCACCAGTTCAAATGTAGTCTCCCATGATGTCATCTGGCGAATGTTCTTCGACGGCGCTTCGAGAACTGGATCCAAAGGCAACATCATCGCTGGAGTTGGAGTAATGCTGATTTCTCCCTCCGGCTTGGTGATCAATCGGGCCTACTCACTCACAGAGCCCTGTTCAAATAATGTGGCCGAGTATAATACCTCGGTCATTGGCCTCCGGCTCGCGAAAGAGCTGGGGGTAGAGTATCTTGAAGCATACGGCGACTCACAGTTAATCGTCAATCAGATTCGGGGATCGTACGAGGTCCGCCACGAAGACATGATCCCGTATCATCGAATAGCAATCGACATCATCTCGTCTCTGGGAGGATTCTTCATAGAACATGTTCCCAGACTCCATAACATTGAGGCTGATGCCCTAGCTGGTTTGGCCGCTTCCCTAGCTGTGCCAAATTACGCTCGTCATCAGGTCGACATAATAGGCCGTGAATTGGTCTGTCCTAAGGATAACATTCGATGCATTGAAAGCTAATCCGCCCTTTTAGTCGACGAAGCACCAGACTGGAGACAACCGTTCATCGACTTCGTAGTATACGACATCCTGCCAGAGAATCCGAAGGAAGCTACTTCTATCAGAAGACGTTCTCTCAGATTTTTCTATGATACGGAGACGAAAATGCTGTATCGCCGATCCTATGATGGTTTACTGCTTCGGTGTCTATCAAATACAAAAGCCAAGGAAGCCGTACGCGAGGCCCATGATGGTGTCTGCGGGGCCCATCAACCTGGCCCAAAACTGCAAGATCGCCTTCGCCGGATGGGCTATTATTGGCCCACGATGGTGGCAGACGCAATAGATTATGCACGAAAGTTCAAAGCCTGCCAAATCCACGCCGATTTCATCCACTAGCCATCTGAATTCCTGTATCCGACCGTGGCCTCTTGGCCATTCGAAGCATGGGGTATGGACATCGTCGGCCCAATTACCCCGCCTTCGTCCAGAGGACACCAATTGATACTCGCGATCACCGATTACTTCTCCAAATAGGCAGAAGCCATCCCATTGGCTGAGGTAAAAACTTCAAACGTGATCAGCTTCCTTAAGTATCATGTCATCTACCGCTTTGGACTGCCCCGAAGGATCATTCACGACAATGGGCCGTAGTTCGCAAGACACACATTTTATCGGTTCTGCGACAAGCACCGAATTCAGAATATTGCTTCGACACCCTACAACCCAGCAGCCAATGGGTTGGCCGAAGCATTCAACAAAACCATAATCAAGCTACTCAAGAAATTCGTGTCATCCAACAAGCGAGATTGGAACAAAAAGCTCGACAAATGCTTATGGGCGTATCACACCACAGTTCGAACAGCCACCGAGAATACACCATTCTTTCTCGTGTGCGGGAGCGAGGCAGTTCTTCCATTAGAGACTCATATCCCCTCACTTTGCGTCGCCCTCACACATCAGTTGATGACAGACGAAAACCACCATCGCCGACTACAGAAATTGGAAACCCTAGACGAGAAACGCCTGTTAGCTCAACAACGAATCAAACTATATCAGGCCAGAATCTCCGGAGCTTTCAACAAGAAGGTCAAGGTCAGAACATTCCAAGTAGGTGATCTCGTTCTGGCGGTTCGGAGGCCGATGGTTATGACGCATAAAATCGCCGGCAAATTCCAACCAAAATAGAAAGGCCCGTTCATCATCGAAGCTGTATTCTCCAACGACGCCTACCGGCTCGCAAAACAAAATGGAGACTTGCTCATGTTGCCCATCAACGGCAAGTTTCTGAAGAAGTATTATGTCTGAAACAAAATCCTCAAGACATCTCAGAGTGTCGAGTCATGTACCTCCCTGTACCACTGAACTTATATTCTGGTTCCATGCATAGAGTCATGTACCCGCTGGTACCTCTGAACTCATTCCCACATTTTACAATCATTCGAGTCACGTGCCTGCTGGTACCTCTGAACTCATTTCCCATATTTTCTAATCATTCGAGTCATGTGCCCGCTGGTACCGCTGAACTCACACTCACCATTCTCTAGATTCCCGAGTCATGTACCTGCTGGTGCCACTGAACTCACACTTTCACAATATCGAGTCATGTACCCGCTGGTGCCCCTGAACTCACATCCCGGTCACTCTTTCAGATAGTAAGTCATGTATGATCATACCTCTGTACTTTTTTCCTATAAGAGATCCTCCCTCATGATCCACTACCCGCACTCTCAGTGCACAAAAAGGGTAACGGGTCCACAAACTTCCCAAAATGGCCATGTCCTCATTACCTCTGAGTCGTTTCACTTCCGCCAAAAACAAATCACCCCTACATAAAACTTCCATGTCCTCATTACCTCTGAGTCGTTTTATGTGCCCCCTCTTCATTGAGCCCACTCCTGCCATGTCCTCATTACCTCTGCGTGGGAAGGCTCCGTAGAAAAAACCTTCATACTTGCCATGTCCTCGTTACCTCTGTGTAAGTATGTCGGTCCCCTTTCAACCTATTATCTGTACCCACAACCGGAGTACGACAAGGATAATAGGTCTACAAATGTCCTCTGTTGACCACAAATGTCCTCTGTTGACCACAAATGTCCTCTGTTGACCACAAATGTCCTCTGATGACCACAAATGTCCTCAGCCGACCACAGATGCTGTACTGGGTTTCCAGTACATGCCCATCCCTTCCCTGTCATGCCTGGGAGCCCAGTTGCTCCCTGGCATTCTCTCGAATACCAAAAACTTCTATAGTTGTCTTATCGCAAAGTTGTTCTAGGTATTCCTCTCCAAAACTTGTTACTCGTACTTAAAACCAAGGTACGCCCAGGGTAACAGGTCCACAAATAATCCCCCAGCAGGTCCAATCCCACAAACACCACAAGTACAAGAAAGAGAAGATGAGTCGAAACATGCTCATTTATTCAAAAATTTAAAGTACTACATCATCTGGGATCATATCCCTTAACAAAAAGGAAAAAAAAGGGAAAAAGAGCAAAAGAAAACAGAAAACCGATCACTGTTCCGGGGCACATAGCGTCATGAGACGGTCCGTCAGCAAGACAACCGACCGCTCAAACCTCTATTTAGTTCGACGCTCCGCCTCTTGGGTCAGCGCCGTCTCGTCCTCCAGATGAGCGTGAGCTTGCCAGTTGTCCTCAAATTTCTTGAAAGCCCACTCCAGGTTAACAGAAGATCGGAAAACCTTCTCGGCCTCCCGAACAATTGACTCCTCTTCCGCATGAACAGCCCTCAGCTCCGATTCTAGGAAGGTCAATTCCTTCTGAAGTACGAGAATCCGCTCCTTCGTGTCAGCTATTCCATGAGAAGCAGCCTCTTCCCGAGTCCTACAAGCTTGACTTCGACGAACCAGCCTGTCATACGAAGCGGAAAGCTTATCAAGGTCCCCTTTCACAACTGGCCCGGCAGTGTCTCGAACAAACTTTATCCTATCCCGAGCAGCAATAAGGAAGCCCCGCTCCCGTTCAATCGCAACAGGCAAGTCAGCTTGCCGTAACACCAGCAATCGGGTAACGAGCTGATCAACCTCTGCCAACTTGGGCTCCAGAAGCGCAGCCAACCCCACCACGCCAGGAAGAGTCTTCAAAGTTTCAATCTGACCCCGAGCGTGCCGCAGGGACAGAGAAAAAGGGGTCCCCCGTTCTACGGCAGCATCTATGCCCCTCTTTAGATGGCGATAGAAACTGTCGACCACATCCTGCGACACCTCGTCCAGAGCCTCCGAAGAAGTCGGCGTCAACGGGAGTGTAGCTGGCAACACTGAAAAAGATGCGACAGAATATGTCGCTTCTGCCACGAGGGAAACAAACTCCGTACAGAAGGACGCCTGAACAGCGGCCAACTCCTCTTCAGCAGCCCGCAGAACTTGAATGCTCGGTAGGGCCAAAAAGTCAGTCTCTGAAGCCGTATGAGCAGCAGAGGATGAGACAGAGACCATCGCTCCCGGAACAAGCTCCACTCCCATCTGCCCGGAGGTGGCAGGAGGCCCCTCGACATGAGTCGGAGAAGGAGAGGAAATGCTCCTTTTCCCCGGATCGCGGCAGGTCGAGCCGTCCCCAAGAACATCCGCTGTGGGAAGTAAAGGGTCAGGACCTGTAGGGCCAAGACAACCATGAATCGATTTGACCTGGAGGATATGTTGATAGAGCAAATAAGCCCCCTCACTAGTCAATATTTGGCTTATCTTACCAGCGGAAGAGTGTGGATGCTGAGGTTCGCCTACGGCCACCACAACCTCTCCACCAGCGGCCTCCGAGTCGGATATAATAGACTCCTCCGCCCCTGCACCCTCGGGAGGGGATGCGATGAGATCGGCGTCGCCTTGCTGAAATTCAGCAATCTCGGAGACAGGCCCGAAGAAACCTTCGTCACCCCGGACCGAGGTCTCAGCAACCTGGGAGCCCCCAGCCGCCGCTGAGAGAGCCCCAGCAGAAAGGACTGCGGCACACATGTCGCTAATCAAAGCAGCGAGGGCCGGATCAACTCCAGGGGCAGCAGACGGTTCAGGAGAGCCTGGTTTGTCAGACGCCTACAAAGAAAAAATGATTAGGTTATATCTCCAAGAAAAAAAAAGCCACAACAAGGAGATAGCTCCAACATAGTCGTACCTCTGGAGCACCGTCAGCATTTTTACCCCTCTCCGTAATAAGTAGCCTATGAGGTCTGACTGTAGCTCTCTTTACGGAAAAGACTACTCCTCCGTCAGTAGACTCATGCCTGCCTCACTTACGTGAGGGACCAGGCACGGCATGCGGTAGTTCTACTCTCACTACCTCTGGTACAGGTGGCAACTGATGTACCACCTCATCTAATACGACCGACGGTTGATCCATCATTATCTCATCCGCCATAATGGGCGGCTGATCCGCCGCCGCTCCGCTACCAGAAGAGAGAGGGTCCTCGTCGTCCCGCTCGTTGCTTCCCTCAGCTGTGTCAAAGGACTCAAAATCGGGCACGGGAACCCTATTCGCCCATTTCTTCTTTGCCTTCGGCACCGTAGCATTCTCCGCCAAATGAGTGCCCACGATGAAGCTAGTTCTCGGGTAAAAATCAACAGGAGGCTGGTTTACTGTAACATGGTATAAGGCCGCCATATGCAAGATTTCCCCTAACGCGTTTGCTGTAGGAACGGAGAAACTAGTTCGAGTATGACAAGTATCGTAGTAGCTCTATGCCCTAATCCCATCAAGGATGCTACCCTCAAATCCCAGGCTGGAACTAGGACGCCCGAGGAATAGTTGATTGTACCCAAATTGACGGGCAAACCTACTGGACAAGTAGGGCTCCAGGTACACGGTGTTGCGGTTGCGATAAACTAAATACGCCGGGCGAATGTTACGCAACCAGAAACGCATCTTCTCAGGTAAGAAATGAGGAGATCCAACGCCATCAACATGGACACTCCTCATTTCCTGGTCGATAAAACGGGGAACGGACACGAAGAAATCATATCCGTCCATCCTCGCCAGCATCTTCCGACACGTCGGCATGGTACTATATTCCCAAGGTTGATGGCGGTGTCTGAAAAGAAAAGCGTCGTCGTCCGTAACGTCGTCTTCCGTCCCAGGCCTCATCAAAGACCGATAATGCAACAACAGCCACCCCAGCAGGTAATGATAAGGCAGCTCTATACGTTCAAAGTTCGTCACCACGTCACGAACAATGACCTTAGACGAGAAGGCGCAGAGACCATGATAAATGCTGCACACCATAGCGGGAAGAAGAGCCAGCCTGACCCCGAAGGCCAACTTCACGGCGGAAAGAATAAAGTGACGGCCGATCCTCTCGATGGAACCTGCCCCTCCCGAAACCATACAATTACGCTGCCACACCATTAAAAAGCCTGCCAGGAGTGCCTTCTCTGACAGCCGCCGAGTACCACAATGAAAATAGCTGAAGGAGTCAATCTGACTCCCAAACTTGTCACCCTTAGACTTTGACCTCCTAGCAGTCGATACCAAGCTTTCTACTTCCCTAGGAGTCTGACGACCTCGAGAAGTAACTCGGCCAGCAGCACTGAATTTAAAAAGATAGGAGACCCAGGAGTTGGTATGGGGAGTATCCCCTTCCGAGCTATCATTTTTCTTGATAGCCGTTTGGTGACAGGTACTATGGGTGACATAACAGTTCTTGGTACACAACGACAAAGCCTGGGAATCGTCGATCTAGATCCTGGAACTCCTCGTTCGTTGGAGTGTACGCTTCGAAGGGCTCGTCTCCCCAGGGAAGCTTGGAGACAGCATACATCTCATAAAGAGAGGGCCCCAACTCTCCTACAGGTGTGAAGAAAGTTTCTGTCCGATGATTATACATCTCCAGAAGGGCCATAAATAACGGCTTATTAATGGGCAATCCATGGCTGGTACCCCGGATAGCATCATAAAGATTGACTTCTCGTAAAAACGCCTCGTAGTTCTGCAGAATCCACGAGGTCAGGTTAGCCCACGGGGGAATGGGGTGTAACCAGCTCGGCAGTACCAATCTGCCAACAGGATAGGACCCTTTTCGAGCAAGCTGGCTCAGGAAGGTATTAGCCTGAGAGAATGAGAAGTTAGGATCGGGTGTGTTGATATAGGTTCCCGGAGCTAACCCCATCACATATCGACTAGTCGGATCCTTGATCGCGTGTACTGACCCAGTAGTTTTGTTGTAACGGATGTTACCAACAAACATCCCTGGTCTGATTGGAGTGAGGGAGTCTATCATCTGCCTGTCCAATAAGATCATGTTGAACCACGCAAGAGGGAAATGATGCTTCATAATGGGGATATGAATCGGCATCCCGTCCAGATTAAAATCCCAACTCTCAGAGATATCCAGCACACGGGAGTTTTTTATGATCAATGCATCCCCAAAGAGGAAGACCGGCCTCAGATACTTCCCATTTGGGTCCCCGGAGCTCATTATGTCGCTAAGGAATTGGAAAGATTGAACCCTGATAACATTCAGTCGCTCCAAGGGCTCATTAACAAGGAGCTGCTCTGACACTTGATGAACTAAATTGTCCTGTCGCACATCCGAAGCAAGTTGATTCGAGCCAACCAAAAGTTTCCCCGCAGGATTTACTGGCAGATTCACTAAAGAAAGACGAAAGAAATAAGATTAGAAGATAGTCAAAACCAACCTCGGGTTGTCACAGCCTCATGCGGCTCAGAACCAGATGAGTCCATGCGGTTCGGTTTATCATAGCCTTATGCGGTTCAGAACCAGGTGAATCCATGCGGTTCGGTTCATCGTAGCCTTCTGCGGCTCCGAGTCAGACGAGTCCATACAAATCGAGTTCAGATGAGCTTATGAAGCTTCTGCGGTTCAGGTTTGAAAGGGCCTATGCGGTTCAAGGTTCACATGGACTCAACAGACAAACCTAGGCGCTGATGCGGCTCAGATTCAGGCGAGACTATACGGTTCAAAGTCCACGCAGACACATGCGGCCCTGAACAGACAGACTCATGCAGCTACAAGCAAATGAGCTTATGCGGTTCAAAAGTGAACTACGCTCATACGGCCCAAACCGAAAATATATATACGGTTCAGATCGAGTATGACAAGCCCATGCGGCCTCCTAGGCACAGTGCTTATACGGTCATATCGACGAAACTTGTACATGCAGCTTGTGCATAAATTATGCAGCAGAGCCATGGCAGTTAGGGTTCTAAGGCAATGCCCTTACCAGCAATAGGCGGATGAACATCAGAATGAACGGAGTGAACAGCGACCGACGGAGGAGTGGCCACGTTCATCGCCGCAGCCGCCGCAGAAGCGACCGCCTTGCCCTTCACAGCCTTCGACGCAGCAGCCTTCTTGGGAGCCATGGGTGCTTGGGAAAGAAAGGATTTTGAAAGATCGAAGAGAGCAAAGGAAATTCCTTAGAACGAAAGTGTTCCTATTTATAGACAAGGAAGGAACGCCTCGATCGGCATGCAATATGATGACCGACTCTTCGGTCATCGAGGCAAAACGGCTGAATAATAGCCTAACTCTTGGGATCTTGGCCCAAGAAAGCGGCTCTTAAAATCTGCAACAAATCAAGAGCATTAAATGCGGAAGATTCACAGAAGATTTGCACACGTGGCAGGAAGACGTGGCAAAAAGCTTATGCGGCCAAAACAGCCCATGCGACTCAAAGAGTTATGCAGTTGAGGTAATCATGCGGCTGGTTAAATCCATGCGGCTAGGACAGAATACATCCATGTGGCTCTGGTTTAATCATGCTTCTTATTCAAAGTATTTCAATTTTGCAAATTGAAAACTTTGAAGGGGGTCTTGTAGAAGCATGAAAAAGAGAAGAAAAAATAATCCATGCGGCCGAGGAGCCACATGCAGCTCAAGAGTCCCATGCGGCTCAATCACAGAGTGGACTCCATGCGGTCAGCAGAGGGAAGCCATATGCCCTTTTAGGACGGCTGTACCCAGCGTCATTCAAACACAATTAACGCCCTGACGGCTGACAATTAATGCTCTGACGGCTGATAGCTGACAGCCCTGACGAGAAGTAGTCATGATGACTGACACAAAAGCAACATCTTCCTAGGGAACTGGGGAAAATCTTTACAACTTTGAGGCTGGTTTATGCGGCCAGTCTAGACGAGTTCATGCGGCCAGTGCAGAGAGACCTATGCGGTTCAATCACGAAGGTCCCCCATGTGGCTCGGCCATGAAGAAATCCATGCGGCTCGGCCATGAAGACTCTCATACAGCTCGTCCATGAAGACCTCCATGCGGCTCAGTCATGAACATATTCATGCGGCTCGGTCATGACAACCTTCATGCGGTTCGAGTATAGAGACTATTCATGCGGCTCGGTCATGAAGTCTTTCACGTAGTTCGATTATGACGACCTTCAAGCAGCCCAAATACGAACGCTCCTCATGCGGCTCAACAATTATGATAGGACACGTGTCCTAAAGATAATCAAATTTTGGGTCAGATCCTAATGATTTGGGACACGTGGCAAGAGAATGAATTAAATTGATTCATTTAGATTTGCGGATATCAGCAAATCATCATGATGGAGATTTATTGCAATCAACATTAATGACTGACATGATTTGGCATAATCCTCATTAATGGCCCAGATCCTTCACGCTCAGGATTAATGGCCCAGATTGATCACTTATCAGGCCGCCGCCACTTTGAGAATGGGCAATCATTACAAACCCTAATGATGCTCTCCACTATTATAAATAGCAGGGTGCCATTCCCTTGCAAAAGGGACGGACAGAGAGAGATACGCACATACAGAGAGTCACTCCCACAATAATCAGAGAGAAAAATCTACAGAGATCAATCCAGAGAGAGAGAAACCAGAAGAGCAATACGAGGAGAGCAAGAAGAGCATTTCTTCATCAACGCCAACCATCTCGTCACAGGAGCCAAAGCTACGTCCGATCGTCCAAGGAGTAAGACAGAGCTGCCGTCGCGTTCCCGAGCCTATATCGTCACCCCCCAGAATCAAAAATAGACAATTGTACTTAGATTGTTGTACTTAGGTTTTCGTTCCTAGGCTTTCTTTGTACAAGCGAGTTTGTAACGTGAAGTAAAAGTCCAGTCCTCCCATAAAATTGTTCTGCTCTTTTATATTTCATGGCAAACAATGATGTCCATGCCCTAGGCTTCAAAAGGCCAAGATGCTACCGTTGGGTGTAGAAACTCCGAAGATTGATGAATGAAATCGGTGTGGAACTGACAGGATCTACACTTTTTTTGCATATTCAACGGCATCTGCTACCATTATGGGCCAATAATAACCCATTCGTTTGAGACGATCTTGTGATTTGGGGCCTAGTTGATGTGTACCACAAACTCCATCGTGTGCCTCCCGGAGTGCATGTTTGGCTTCTATGTCTGATAGACATCGTAACAGTAGCCCGTCGTATGAACGTCGGTACAACATCTTGGTAGCTGTGTCATAGTAAAATCTTAAGGATCGCCATTGGATAGAACTACTTCCTTCGGGTCCTCGGGAAGGATTCCATAGACGGCATAGTCTATGAAGGGAAATCTCCAGTCTTAAATATCGACGTTTGTTTCCGTTGTGTAACTGTGATGAATACTCAAGGCATTTTTCACAAAGAATAGTTCTCGACCAGACACTGTGATTGACTGCTGAGTATTGGTAGGGACGGTCAAGGAAGCAGTGAGACTGGCTAGAGCATCTGCTTCTATATTCTGTAGTCGAGGCACGTGCTCGATGAAGAATCCAGCGAACGTAGATGCCAACTCGATTGTTGCTCTATGACAGGGGATGAGATCTTCATGATGAACTTCATAAGCCCCTCGGACCTGACTAACTATTAGCTTTGAATTGCCGTAAGCTTCTAGACAGTCAACTCCCAGTTGCTTTACCAGTTGTAGGCCGATTAATAGGGCATTATATTCGGCCACGTTGTTAGTGCATGGTTCCAAGAGAGAATATGCACGATGAATAACCAGATGATCAGGTGACACGAGTACAATGCCAACTCCGGCCACAATATTTCCTTTTGGTCCTGTTCTTGATGCGCCGTCAAAGAATATTCGCCAAATAGGGATTTCTTCAGTTGCAGTATTAGACTCCATTACTTCATCGGGGTTTTTGTCGTAGAGTTTGGAAGATTCTGGCACCAGATGAGCTGCTAGGAAATTAGCTAATGCTTGGCTTTTACTGCCTTCTATGGAACGAAGAGCATATCGTATGGAATCAACAATATTACCCATGTAGTTAAACAGGAATTGAGAGATCCCGGCTTAGTCATGAGTATTCTGAGAGAGTTGACTTTAGATATAATGTGGATAGTCTGCCCAGACACATAGTGGCATATCTTCTGGATGGCAAATACCAGTGCAAGGCGTTCCTTCTCTACTAGTGTGTATCTGTGTTCGGCACCTACTATTGTACGACTGAGGTAGTAGATTGCCTGTTTATGGCCGCCTTCATTCTTCTGAGCTAATCGGGCGCCAAGAGAATGGTCCATAGCCCAGACATATAGTAAGAAGGGCTTCCCCATTATTGGAGCTACCAATACTGGGGAGGGCTTGTAAGATACTTCTTGATGTCGTCGAATGCGTGTTGACATTGTTCACTCTAGACGAAAGATACGCCTTTCTTCATGAGCTGAGTGAATGGTTGACATCTTCGAGAAAGGTTCGAAATAAATCGTTTGATGTAGGCTAGCCATCCTTGTAGTCTGTGTAGCTCTTTGAGAATTCTTGGAGGATGCATATCGAAGATAACCTTCACTTTCTCTGGGTTAAGATGTATATCCTTTGAAGTGATGACGAAATCAAAGAACTTGCCGCTGGAGACTCCCAGAAAAGACTTGGTTGGATTCATTTTGAGTTGGTGTGCACGTATTAGTTCGAACACCATTCTCAAGTCTTGGAGGTGGTTGCCCTTGAGACGACTTTTAACTACAATATCATCTACGTAGCACTCCACAGTTTTGCACAAATGATCACAAAAAATTGTGTTTATGGCTCGCTGGTATGTCGCAACTGCATTCTTCAATCTGAAGAGCATCACCGTATAGCAGTATACCCCCAACGGTGTTCGAAAAGATGTGTGCTTCTCATCGTCGGGGAACATCTTATCTGGTTGTAGCATGAGAACACATACATAAAGGACATCCGCTCGAAGCCGCAAGTACTGTCGATCATTACGTCGGTGATCGGTAGAGGGAACTCATCCTTCGGGCATGTAGAGTTCAAATTAGGGTAATCGATACAGACTCGAATTTTATCGTTCTTTTTTATGACTGGAACGATGTTGGCAACCCAGTCAGGGTGTTGTTCTTCGCGAACGAACCCACTGGAAATGAGCTTTTTGACTTCATTCTCGATGGCCTCCATGACATCTGGTCAGAATCGTCGTTGTTGCTGCTTTACTGGCTTAGCTTTAGACGAAATATTCAGGCGGTGCATGGCGACTTTAGGATCCAAGCCTGACATATCTTCATAGCTCCATGCAAAGACATCGATGTATTCTCTTATAAGCTATATAAGAGATTGGCGTTCATCGCCAGATAGACTTTTGCTGATGAAGATTGGTTTAAAAGATGATTCATCTCCTAAATTGACTTGGATGACTTCGTCTTCGGTAGGTGGTTTACGTTGTTCGAAGCGCAGCTCCTACCTAGTATCCATATTTTGAGCCCATTATTCAAGCTCGATTGACTGGACATCATCCGTAATTTGGTCAACCGAAACCATATTGACGGACAGAGTTGCTTTGAACATGTCGCCAATGCTGGATTCTGAGTCCCAGAGGGAGGAATCAGAAGAATGGGAACAACGATCTGCTTTATCATCTGATCTTTCGGGGGTTGTTAGAGGAGTAACATAACCCAAACCAATACCGTTTCGTTGATAGTAGTTTTCGGGTTTGCCGAGAGGAATAAAGTGTCGTATTGGCAACCATCGTCCCCGCCATAATTTAGCCCCTGGTTGCTTTTGATGTCATATCATATGTTCTGGATGATATTCTTGGCCTGCCAACTATACCAAAAAAGTTGTATTTTTCCAGAGTCATAGTCAGCTTATGTGTTGTGCTTGGGAGAAGTAGAGTCTGTAACGAACTTTCTCTCGCCAATTATACGACCGAAGATGATTAGTTCTTCATCTTTCTTTCTGGCTGGAACGATAAAGTAGTGGATATCTTCTTGATAAACTTTTTCCCGCAGGTGAGGTGTCGTGACCGGCATGCAGAGGTGTGGTCCTATGCTGTATATCGTATCTATGTAGTGGTTTACATCGAAGTAATTCAAAGATAAACCTTTACTAAAAAAATATGCAAGTTCTTCTACAGGGATAACAGTATCCGCTGAAGGTACATTATTATGAGTATTGATCTAATCATTGAGAGGATCATCATCTGGAAGAGGAGCCACAGTCTTGACCAAGTTCACCATGTAGGGTAATTCTTAAGGATTGGGAGGACGGACTTCAGCAGGTTCCTCCTGAGGTTTGACCTTTTCAGGGTTCTTGCGGAGAGTGATGGTCAATGGTTTGACCTTGTCAGGTTTCTTCTTTTTTACCCAGATTGTGAGAGGCTTCGGAGTACTTTTTGGAGTAGTACGTCCTTTGACTCGGATAATCAGGGGACCATCATTGGAGGATGAACTTTCTTCAGCTTTATTGTCAGCATAGTTGCCATCATCCTTGGGGGGGCTGAGATTGGTAAAGTACCGAGTCTCCATAGTAGGCTTCGATGCCCTTAAAAGGATCGACATCGGCAAACTCCGTCTTTACGACACCGTCACTGTTGACGTATTTGAAGCACTGGTGAAGTATGGAAGGAACAATCATATTCTCCTGTATCCATGGACATCCCAACAAGACGTTATAAGATACATTTGCATCGATCACATAGCAAGAAATCTTCGTTCGAATATCACCGATCTGGCACTTGAGACAGATCTTGCCCAGCGGGTGGCTTCGACAAGCGTTGAAAGCCATGATAGTTGTGTTGGTGGCAGATAGTTTGTGTTGAGGGATTCCTAGAATTTGAAGCAAACGTCTAGAACTGATGTTGAGAGAGGATCTGGATTTATGTGCATGCGGTCACCTTGATCGCCCCGATATACCATGTATAGTACAGAGGTCTATCATGACGATTATTTTTTAGTAGCATGTCCTCCTGTAAAAAGCTGATGTTGGGCACCACTTCTATAGTACTGTGGTAGTGAGGACATGAGACAGGGTCTTCAGCGGGGGCTTTGACTTCAGCGAGATAAGAGTCGGCATGTAGTAATGCCTCACTTAAGGCCTTCCGCATTTCATTGGAGGGTCGCAACAGATCGAACAGAGACAACCTGGCAGGTGTATTGGCCAGTTGTGCTAGTATATCAAAGTTGTAGGGCCGATCCATGCCTTCGGGAGCTGGCGCCTTCAGAGACTTGTCAAACCGTGTCTCCTTCTGTTTGGATTTCTCGGTAGTTGAAGGCTTAGACGGGCCGGCCTCTGAGCTTGTGGGGGTAGTAGGAGCTTGAGAAGGTACTACTTCTTCTTGTGTAGGATCGTATGTCCGAAGATAAGCCTTCCCCGATCGCGTCTCGCCAGATAGAACCTCGTAGATGGAAGAAGACACCATATGGCATGACTTTTATTTCTTGCCCCTTTTTGCTTTGGGAGATACCACCCCTTGTGTCATCTCTTGCACAAGGTCCGGTTGGACCCACATGATCTTATTACGTTCAGTCGTGAGTGGCACCAAGGTTGAGTTGGGAGTTGGTGGCAGGTTGACAACTTTCATTATTGCCTTAGGGATCGGGATCACGCCATCTGGGACTTCTGTGGAAGGAAAGTCACCAAACTGAAGGGAGATCATGTTAGAAGATACGACCTTGTCTTCAGCTTCGAGGTTGATCACTTGGTTGTCGATAAGCTGTTGTATCTTCTTCTTCCGGACGATGCAGTCCTTTGTGGAATGGTGTACGTACTGATGATAGAGACAGTACTTGGGATCGTTGAGTTGGTTCGCCTCTGCAGGACGTCGTGGTGGAGGCAATGTCAGTTTATTACCCTTCGTTAGTGTATAAAAGATGGTAATGACATCATCTTCGTCAAAGGAGAAGGTCTTCTTAGGCTTGTCGGGGGTGTCCTGAGAATTTGAAGCTCCTTTGGATGTGTCGACCTTCATGACTTCTTTTTCTTTACCCCCACGGACATGGATAGTTTGAGGATGCTTGCCCTTTTCTTCGAATTTGGGTGTTTTCAACCCCAGTAGTTCCAGATTAGGAACGTCATTTTCAGCAGCATCAGTGGCCCCAATGAAAGTGGGCAATGTATCATACTTATGTATGCCCAGACAGAACTTCACCGTAGGAAGGAAGTTATGTCGACAAGTATCCATAAGTTCTAAGTCTGGTATGCCGAAGGGCATCTTCAGTGTTAGCAGCCTGAAGCATTCGATGAAGGCGATGACAAACTCAGTCCTCCTTTGCTTGGTCTCGATGAGGGTGGACATACTAAAATGCATGCCACTCTCATAAAACCTGTTGAGGAACAACATCTCCAAGTCTTTAAACGAATTGATACAACCGTAAGGCAGACTGCAGAACCATTTGAAAGCTACCCCCTGTAAGGTGCTAATAAACAGCTTCGACAAGAACGGATCATCCCTGGTGGGTGTAGAGTCTGCGTGTTGAAGTATGTCATGTGTTGACGAGGAGAAGTCAACCCGCCAAATGAATTTAGTGTCAGCGGCTTGTAGTTAGGAGGGCAAGTAGCATTCTTCCATTCAGGAGGATAAGGTTGAGATATCCCTATTTTCTGAAGCTCGTCTTTGGGTGAGATGGTGTCGAGACGGACGACCAGGGAATCAATTGCATCCTGTTGATTAAGCAGGTGTTGTGAAACGGCTGCTAAACTGTTGTCAGGCGTCATTGGCGAAGGACAACCCCAACTTTTGCAAGATTTGGGAAAGCGCATCAGAATGAAACTCCTTTTATAGTAAAGCAGGGTTGTTGCTATGAGCTGGACTAGTATGAGCCGAGACATTTTGTTGAGGTGGAGGAACAACCCCAGCAACTTGGACCGCCATGATACTGGTTAGCATATCAGTGATCTTGGCGAATGATGTTTCAAGACCCTCTAGCCGATTGCTGGTCTGATCACTGGCTTCTTCAGGCCTTTCTCCGTCCGCCATGTATGTAAATAACATATGAGGATGAACAGAGAAAATAGTACAACTGGTGCTGATACTATCTGTCTCTGAGTTGACGAGTCCCTTATCTTCAGGTAGGGGAGGTAGATAGTCGTCGTCAGATTTGGAGAGATCATCGTCCTCTGGGAGGCTACCCCCAGTGTGAAGGTTATGCACTTCAGACTCTGAGGGAATACTACTCCCAGCCTGGGAGTCTTCGTCGTCCATATAAAATCTTGTCTTTGACCGAGTACCCATATAGACTCCTTCAGATGAGATGGCCTGCTGGCCATCTGCTGGTAGACTTCTTCTCCTTCTTCTCGTGGAACTGAGAGAGAAAGTTGGGTTCGTGGTCCACCGTCTTTGATTGGGGCTTCCGTAAGGGGGACCCCATGAAGCCATGTTGGATGAGACACACAGCGGCTTTTCATCGTCAGAGAAATGCAGCCGTTGAAACACGGACTCTCTCTGAGGCACTCTTGTTGCTTTGGAGCAGCAATAGTTGATAACAATACTGGTGCACGGATATGCACTTTGAATTGTTAAGTCCTCCCTCGCTTTACGCTTATGATTTATCATGTCGCGTAAGTCAGCGGAAGGGAGTTTTGCCTTACAACCCATGTTGCATGCTTCGCTGAGCTTTACATGCGGGTTCGTAAGGAGAGTTGGTGCATCCTGACTTAGTTCACGTGCAGGGGCAACCCCCACACCTAAGTTCTGTGATGCCCTTGAAGACAGCCCCGTGCTATACGCGTTGGGGCCTATCTTTTTGCTGTAGGCGCATAGGCCTTGGAGACTGGCCTTGGGCGTATGCTTCTTGACAGTATGTCTGAGCCTCCTTGATGTGGGTGCATAGTATGGATCAGTGGAGCCTGGGTGCATATGCTTGGGCGCATGACCCTGGATGCCCAATCTGTCGAAGACAGAAGCATTTTGATTGGGGTTATGCGCCCAAACATCCCCTTGGGCGCATAGCTTTGGGCGCATGCTTGGTGGAGCAACGTTATTTTCTTCCTGCTTCGCCTCTGTCATTGTGAGCTTTACTGGGTTTGCCCAGATTGTCGAACACTCCGATTCTTGGCATCGTAGTACTTTTCTTTGCCAAGTCTTGAGCGTCGAATACTTTGTTGTCGGTTGTGCAGGAAAGAAGTCACTGGCTGGTAGAGCCCGGAACGGTGTGAGCCTTTTCCATTTGGGGAGCTTCTGTGGCAGAGTCATGCGCCCATGTGACAGAGTCCTCCAATTGCATATCTGCTATGACACTAGCAGGATATGCACGGCGAGCCTTCAGAAGCCAAGTCTTGCGAGACTTATTTGGCTTTGCTGATTTTGAGGGAGTAGAGCCATCCCTCGAGAGCATCTTTTCGAACGCCTGCTGATCAAACTTTACGATCAGCATCTTCTGAGTACTCCACACTTTGTCGGTATCGAATTGCATCACCACCTTCTCGTCAGAGGAAAAGGGAGTCCCCAGCAGAGTCGTCATTTTCGTGGACACACACAAAAAGAAGAAGAAACGATGTCTTTTCTTTATTGGCGTAAGGCACCACAAATCGAGTACAACTGAGAGATCCGGCGCTGAAGATCCTCGAGTACAAAAAAGAATTCTAGGGAATGGGACGATGGAAATCGAGCGACAATTGCTCCTTTACTCCGTTGACACTCCAATTACAAAAGTGGGAGAAAACCTAAGAAAATTGCTAACTCTCGGCTCACTAGCAGGAAGTGCAACAATTTGGCTCTTGAAAATGCTCTTCGTTCCGTGTTTTGAAGAGGGATGAGACCCCTTTTTATAGTCATTTCTGAGCTGGAATGATGTTATGCGCCCACATGAGAAAAACACACTTGTTTTTATGTGGGAGCATAGTCCTGCCTTGGGCGCATAGAGGCGCATGTAGGCTGCGAGATCGCGGGTTGGTCATGGTATTGACGTGGCCGCATGCTTCGGTGCACGACTGCTCATGGATTCTGACGTGGCCGTGTGCTTTGGTGCACGTTTTGATCATGGCTTTGACTGAGTCAGGCTTGGGCGCATAGCCCTATTTTAGGCTATGTGCCCTCCTTCATAGGGTAGCTTGGGTGCATAGAGCTTCACAGTGTGACTTGGGCGCATAGAGCTTCATAGGATGACTTGGGTGCATAGAGCTTCACAGGATGACCTGGGCGCATATGTCCTCATCGGCTTGGGCGCATAAGGCTTCATTTGCTAAAATTTTCATGCTTCTACACCAGGATTCTAAATGACATGATTATAGAGGTGCATACCCTGGTTATGGAATCTATCGTTTAACACATCTTTGCTTACTGGCATGGAGTGGATCCTGAGTATCATGATTTTGGACAGACGCATATAATTATCAGATTTTATCCTAAAAAGGTTCTTAATATACCATCTCTATCATTCATTTCTGTTATTATAAGATTATGTTCCATCATTGTCCTTCCTTGATAATATCTCGTCTTGTGCCATATTTATTTCTTTTGTCGATCTGTCTTTTGGATGCCGGAGATCAGATCGCAGCGTACTGGAACCGTTGCAGCGACAGAGAGGTATGCTACTTCAGAGTCTCCTCCTCCAGCTGCGGGAGTACAAATTTGAAAATTGCTCCTACTGTGTAAGCAGTTCCTTGGGTTATTCCTCCACCGTTACAGAGGAATGTTCTCGTGCAGCTGGAACCTCTTACTCCATCTCCACCACCGACTAATATCGTACAGATGTTTGCGTTGTTCCAGCAAATGATGGAGGCGCAGAGGGCTCAGGCCGAGGCACAACAGCGACATACTGATGTGTTGTGCCAGAGCATCGATAGTGCCCACCAATTGGCACTTGCTGCAATGGAGAAGGTGGCTACCGCTGTGCTTCAGAAAGTTCCATTTTGGCAGCAGCCCCATAGGTGGGGAGATCAAACTTTTCTTTGCAACTATTGCAAGAAACCTGGCAATTCTTAGGATGTCTGTAGAAAGAGATTGAGGGTGTGTTTATTTTGTGGGTTAGCTGCGCACCAGATGAGGGTTTGCCCTATTGCACCCCCATTTGGTGGAGCACAAGGCCAGGGAGAGGTTCGCACTTCTGGGCATCATACAGCTACCTTCGAGGTTAATCTAATGGATGCCCAAATTTCGGAGGGGGATTTGGGCCTCAGATCCAAATAAGGCAGTGACGCCATGGGTGGTGCTGGCATTAGTACGGGACCGACAAAGGATCGCTAGTTTCTGCCTTAACCATTCCAGTCGCCATAATAGCAGTTCCAGGCTCTAGCTATGGCCCAGGATAAGCAGCTTCATGCAATAAGACGAGCCCTAGTACATCAGGAGCAAGAGAAGCACTAGGGGTAGTTTCAGCCAGCTCCCACCTGTACCTACTGTCGGAGGTCAGGCCATACTTGGAAGGTGTGCAGAAAGAGGCTGGAAGCGTGCTGGCATTGTGGATCAACGAAGCATCTGGTTAGGGATTGTCTCTTAACCTTTCATCGTTCTGGCCAGTGTCCATATCAAGGACAGGAAGATGGAGTTAGGCCACATGTGGCACAACGTCACGCCTCGCACCAGGAGAGGGAGATAGCCGGCAGGGCAGGGCTTTTGCGTTGACGGTCGAGGAGGCCGATGCTACAGGTGATGGGTTAGCAGGTTTGTCTTTATGTTCTTCTTCCGCCCTTTTTCCATAATATTGTGTGTTTCAAGAGTACCTCTTAAATTGTGATTTATGATGTGCTAGATAGTGTAATGACCCTGTTGAGGCTATAAAATCATGATCAGTAGGACCATGATCTTGTGTGTTACTAGGTAAAATTTTTTACCTTGACTATTGGGGGCTAGACCTAGAGAAGAGTACAACCAACTCAAATTTCAAGAACGAAATTTTTTAGGAGGAAAGAATTGTCACCAACATTTTTCTAGAACAAGGGTATTTTTGTTATTTCACTATTAGTGTATATTTTTCTTTTAATATGATGGTTGTATTTATTAGTAGTCCAGCTATTCATTATTCATGGTAGACCCATTTAGATTGACTTGACCAATTAGTTTGATTAATTAGACTCTAGTCATGACTAAGTGTAATGAAGAGATTAGGGCTAGTCTAGAGCCTATTTAACCCCCCTTTAACCACCAATGGCAGCCACCATCTCTTTCGAGTTTCCACATTAGAGTACAAAAAGTACAATTAAATTCTGGAGAAGTACAACTATAGGAATCTGATCAGAAGACGATCACTTTATTCCTTGGACGATGTGATATCGAAGACACGAGCCTCTGGAGGTTGCAACAACACTTTAGCAGACGATTATGAGCATTCGTGATGCTTTGAGGCTGATTTGAAACTCTATTTACAGAGTTCTGGAAATAACTGTTTAGCAGTTATTCTGGGTTATGCGAGCTTTAGGTTACGCACATGTTCACTTGTGTGAAAGGTTACACCAACTGCTGTAGACGCGTGGCATCGTTTAATTGAGATACGTGTGGTCGTGGGCAATGTAGTGGGCATGTTCGGTGAAATTAGTGGCTTGTGCGTCACGTCACCCTGTTCTGGATACTATTTGATTACCATTTACGAGCTTCATCAGGTTGCGCAGGGGCGCAATGAAGCATCATGCGCGAGCGGTTGTACCAACTGCTACGAATACGTGGCATCATTTGAGTGAGATACGCATGGTCGTAAGCAATGTAGTAGACACATTCTACGAAGTTAGTGGCTTGTGCGCCACATCACCCTGCTTTGGATATTGTTTGATCACCTTGTGTGAGCTTCATCAGGTTGCGCGGGGGCGCAACATAGCAACTTGCGTCTGGGTTCAACCTCGTGCAACCTGACATGTTGCGCAAATTTCTAGCTGGCTAAATTTTCTCGAGCGTTGTGTTTGTGCAGAATTTAAACAAATTTTTCTTGATATACATGTTGTTAGTTGTCAAGTAATGATGATGCTGTTATAGTCTTTCGAGGAAAATGCCACGTGTCTTTCGCGCAACCTGAGATTAGCGCAACCTGAGATGGGCGCAACCTGATGTGGCGCAACTTGATATAGGCGCAACCTGATATGGCGCAACCTATTGATATGATGCTTTTTGATGAGTGACTTCTGGGTGAGTATCATAACTTAATTTTAGCCTCTATAACACCCCATACTGGGCTAAAACACACGATCCCAACTCATGAACTCCTAACCCCAACCCATATACACTAACACCCTTAGACAGGATACTCATATTCTCTTCTCTGCATATTAGGATACACATGAAATACCTATTCCAATCTGATAAACTAATACCTAGGATCATAGTCTATGGACAAGGCCAAATACCCTCTTATTACTCGAGCACAGTCCTAGGATAATTGGCCTAAAGCCAAGATGGCATTGCCAAATAGGGCCAAGCCTACACTGACACTACTCTTAGTCTAGGACTCTCCAAAATGTTCGAGTTCTTGATCATAAGAGGATAACCTCTCTCTCTCTCGAGCACATGGGGAATGGCCAAGTGGCCTCCCTCTCGAGACACACACACACACAATACTGATACAAGCTCCTAACTACCCAATGGAGTCCCCCTGCATATATATATATATATATATATATATATATATATATATATATATATATATATATATATATATATATATATATATATATATATATATATATATATATATACAGTCCTAGGATATTTGGCCTAAAGCCAAGATGGCATTGCCAAATAGGGCCAAGCCTACACTGACACTACTCTTAGTCTAGGACTCTCCAAAATGCTCGAGTTCTTGATCCTAAGAGGATAACCTCTCTCTCGAGCACATGGGGAATGGACAAGTGGCCTCCTTCTTGAGATACACACACAATACTGATACAAGCTCCTAACTACCCAATGGAGTCCCCTTGCGTATATATATATATATATATATATATATATATATATAATATATATATATATATATATATATATATATATATATTATATATATATATATATATATATATATATATAATATATATATATATATATATATATGACCAACCTCATATCTGGATTTAGGAAATAAGGGCTGGACCAATATTGTGGGACAGATCATGTGAGCATAGTGACTGAACCAACTCTCTCTCACCTAGAGCCTAAGCAGGAATTGACAGTGGGGATACTTGAACATTCACAACCTACCACAAGTCTAACTGGTCCTAATAATAAAATAGGGAACAAGGCTATAGGTTGAATCAAGGGTAGCATATGAACATAGGAGTATCCCTTACTCGAGCCCCTCAACAGGGCAAATTAAATATACAATATATATATATATATATATATATATATATATATATATATATATATATATATATATATATATATATATAGTCCATAACCATATTCATATATATAATAAAACACATACACTAACATACATGCACACACTCCTTATGACACTCTCACCCTCACAACAAAATCAAATACCATTCCTATTAATGCACTTAGCCCTTAGGATTTGATGAGCTCTAAGAAGTCAGTGAACAATGCCGATACACATCCAATGACATATTCCTATAGGGATTAACATATATATATATATAATCCTAATACTCTAGAGATCAATACACACTTACCAATGGAATAACCAAGCCATATATAAGCAAATAAACTGAAAACAGAACCTAAATGGTCTTTGTGACATTTTGACAAAAAACTAGATGTCACAATTCCTAGTGTTCCTCAAATGGAAACAAAACTTCATGTAGCTACCACTATAAGATTCATTAGGACCTCAATCTACTTCCTATTTGTCATGGGTAGGGTCTCCTACATGAATGCATGAATTTAACTATCGAAATGGAAGTTTAGAGGGTTATGCCTATATAGGAAGAAGCCTACACCAAGCTCCACCAATTTGGGAAAGATTGTCACGACCCGCACACTAGTGTTAGGGTACGAGAACGTAACAACGCCCAGCCTACGCCGCAGTGTCGGCGGTAGAATGCTGTCCTAGGTCACAATATCTAACAATATAATGCTAAGCAGTTTATACTCCCCGAATGGGGGTGACATAGCAGGATGTAAACTCAATCACATCTAAGGTAGAGCATAATGGAAGATAGATAAAAATGAAATCCAAAAGAGATACAGCAGATAGAAGTCTAAGAGTCTAAGATACACAAACCCAGAAATACGTCTCAAAGCTCAAATACAGTAATCCATAAAGTAAATACAACTCCAGACAACTGAAAATAGCTAACTAAACAACCTCTAATGTGTCTCCTCTAGGCTAGCAGGCAACCTCCAAGATATCTGTAAAATTTATCAACAGGTCCAGTCAGGACAGGAGCGAGCACAGTACATCTCAACAGATCATAGCAGGTTAGAAAATATAATCATGCAGTAAAGTAAGATACATGATCTGAAAGAAATACAGTATGTAACTAGAGAGAGAGAACTGTAATAGAAATATCTACTATAAGTAGAGAACTAACAGTGGCTAGTGAGTCAGAGTACAATATAAACATGTGAATGGCATAGGAGATACTGGTAACTATACTATGGAGTGATTCTGGGAACTACACTACTTGGATATTATTCACATGTCTACTTCTACTCCCCCGTACCTCCAATCAATACACAAGGATCCAACCTGGTTATGTTATGATTCCATGCATAGGCCCACAAGGGGTGATACTTGGACAGCCCATAAATGGGTAATTCTGGGAATGCCCACAATGGGATGATTCTGGGAATGCCCATAAATAGGGTAATTCTGGGAAGACTCTGTGATCATGAGAGTACATGTCATAAGTGATCGAAGAACCGTGAAGCATAGTGATACACCATGTAAGTGAAACGCACAGAACATGTAGTATACGATGATCCCTGAAGGGATAACATCTCAAGAATGGATCCATATAGTACTAATCCGTGTTACCAACGTGAAAGCATCAAGTAAATTAATCTAAAGCAGGAAAATAATTCTAACAGGATATAAAATGATCAGAGAATGTACTCGTGTGGTGTCTGAATGTCCAAAGTAAATATAATGTCCGAGGAGAGGTGTCTGGCTCCTAATCAGAACAGCACAAGTCACAACAAGTCCAAAATGGCAATATGAAGTTCTATTATACATTCTACATGATTCTAGGTCAATCTAGACCAAAGTCAACTCTTGGTCAACTTGGTCAACCCTGAAAGTCAAACCTAGGTCAACTATGGTCAAACTAGGTCTAACAAGTCTAAATTAGGTCAAACAAGTTATTTTAGGTCTAAACGAACTAAGTATATGCAAATCAAGTATCCAAGATAGCTACTAACTCATAGCCTAAGTCACTTGCTAAATCAAGCACAAAACTAAACCATAAGCTAACAAGGCACACAAACTTAGTCATATAATGTATACATATTATTCACATTCACATATTCATATACATCGATATATATAGGAAAGCTATATATATAGGCACATACATATATATATATATATATATAGAGAGAGAGAGAGAGAGAGAAAGAGAGGTAAAAGAGTAAGTGAGTATGTGTGTGAAAGGATATGTGTTAATGTTCTAAAATTTAGTGATAGGTAGGTGTATGTGACGTAGGATACATGATGTCAAAGGGTGTATGAATGCATGTGTATAAAAGGTTATAGGTTAACTCAGTTTATGGAAATACATACATACATACTTACCTTGTATACATGCATACATACATATCATGTATATTATATTTACATGATACATACATGTATACTTGTATTATATTATACTTACATTCATGCATATTAGATACTTGTATTTATATTAACATATTACAAACATTCATTTCATTCATGCATCTATGCATTACCTACATGTTTTATACATATGCATACATTGTATATTCATATCATTTCATACATCATATATTTCATACCTTGCATTACCTTACATATCATGTTATATATTATCATTCATTCCTTTCATATATTACATTATCTTTAAGTTGAATACATCATATATGGATACAATACATTATCTTGCATGCTTGCATTCATATATTACATTCTATATTACCTATATACATGTATTTCCTCCATTCATTCAAGCTTGTATCATATACTCTACATTACCATACACGTTATCATTATATATTGCATTACAATATTTATACATTATGCATTCATATCTATCAATACATATATCTTGCATTCATATCTAGCATTCATTATATACTTTCATGCATACATTGTATATCATTCTTTTATTCATGCATTGCTTATATGCATTATATTAATTGTATTCCTACAAGCTTGCATTCAACCATATATATACATTAATATAAAGAGAATATATATCATATATATATATATATATATATATATATATATATATATATATATATATATATATATATATATATATATATATATATCATTTCATTCATCTAACATATCATGCATTAATACTCTATATTCATTTAATACCCATAATACATAGGCTCATAGGTTACACAAAATACATATATCGTATAATCACTCTTCTACTTAAAATCAATATTGTACCAATTGTGCATTCACTAAATTATAGGATTAAAGTATGTTATATATCTTTGTGTTAGCTTTCCGAAACTTTAAACGGACCGTATTTTCGTGTCCGGAAGCTCCCGGAATCGCAAAAACACCGAAACGCGTTCGCCTTTCGTACAGCTGACACTCAAATAATTTTACAGAAAGTTTCAGAACGAATTTGGCTTATTAAAATATATATTTGGAAAGCTAACTTCGATACGCTTCTTTTAATAAAACGGGAGGTTAATTGGAGTGGTGAGCTAAAATTTATGGCATTTCTAAGTTGCTCTATCTACTAAAAATGTGGATAAAAATTATGACAAATTTAGGTAGTTTGAGACAAAAGAAACACAAGTATATAACATAATATATCAAGAACTCACTCTCTACATTAATATATGTATATGAGACACTATAGAACACATCTCCAATACAAAAATATGAGATTAAACATGTAATAATTCATTTATACATAACAACAACACATAGTGTGTCCAAATTTGGGGTTTTCCCACATGGACACAACCACAACACAAAGGACACTCCTATGACCTCCAAATGGACACAAAATGGACACAAATGGGGATACAACCATGGGGGTCATTCCTATGGGTTCAAAATATTTCTATATGCATGTAGGGATGGATTAGTAGAGAGATTATACCTTCCGGGAGAGATATTCAAAGGAAAAGCCTTCCGATACGGCACCGACACATAGAGATTCCAAAAGGACACGAACGAGCTCCGAATCCTCCCAAATTTGGCTAGCACCCTCTAACCATAGAGTAGAAGATAAATAAAGAAGATTTGGTGGAAGAAGGGGTTGATTTGGAGGTGAAATCAATGGAGGTTCATCTCTAAATTAATTTGGGGAAGAACAAGAGAGAGAAAGTGGATGAAAACAAATGAATGAAGGAGTTACTCACTCCTTATCCCCCCCTCATAAGTGGCTGCCCAAAAAGGGTGAGGTGTCCCCTATTTGAATGTCCAAAATGCCCTCCACTAATCTATTTGATTTAAATTAGGAATGGATTAAAGGTTGAGGTCAATTTAGTCTAGTTTTAAGTCTCTAATTAAACTAAACCTATCCGTAAATAATTAATCTAACTACTAACTAAAATTAATATCATGTGGACTAAAATTAATATCATGTGGGCCATGCCTAACTAGTGTCTGGGTTCCACTAGAGTCAAACTACCCCCCCGGGTCCCCATTTCAAGTCGGATTGAGTTGAAATTCGAACCCGACTCAAATAACCCCAAAACAATATCATAAATAATAAAATAAATTTCAACCCCAAAATAATAACCTAAATAATAAATAAATTTTAACCCCAAAATAATATCATAAATAATAAAATAATTTCAAAAATATAAAATGACAAAAATACCCTGTTTCTAAAAACTGGGGGTAACAAATCTATCCACCTTAAAAAATTTTGTCCTCGAAATTAAAATAAAGCAATCACATGAAACACATGAAGAAAACAATCTCATTCAAATACTTTTCAAAAAAAACCACAATAAAAAATCTCTTTGAGGCACATCAAACATTTGTAAATAAAAACTGATACATGTCCGCTACGGACACAAACCATCACAAAATCACACTTATCAAAGGTCAAAATCAACAATCACTAACGCAATAAATACTAATTTAAAGAGGTCAAATGCAAAATATCCTTAGGCCAGAAATGATAAAATATCCTAATCACATGGTTAGGCTCTCGGTCAAACAGTCTCTAGGGTTTCACTAGCAAAACTCAAAATCACAAGTCATGATTTTAAATAGTTTTAAAATGATTTAAAAATTACAAA